>JAHBCN010005564.1:0-54511 GCA_019359885.1 Listronotus oregonensis | reverse complement strand
GGATTTAAAAAATACATTGTTGTTTCAAACACGAGAAAAATTTTTTTTACATATAATAGATTTTTAAAAAATATTATATTATGTGGATTTTCGGAATTTTTAGCCAAATTTTTAGAGCATATTTTTTTAACCCTTTTAAGCGCAGATTTTGAGACCATCTAGGATAGCATGGCTTACTTTGCTACTACTCTAAAATGACAACACAAGGAAACCCTTTTTTAATTTGAGCTGTAGTGATTAATTGAATATGTATAAATAATATTTTACCGTGTTTATTTATACCACTTTTAAAAAATCAGTTAAAATAATTATAAAATAATTGAGCTTTTGTGGAACCAGTTTTTTTAATCGATTATCTCAATTATAGCGTATACGACAATAATCCCTGTGTCAAAGCATGTAGAAATGAAGAAAAAAAAAAGATAGCCATACATACTCTAAATATATTTAGACAACCTTTATAGTGTAAGGTTTTAAAAGTTGATTATCGAGCACTAACCGGAATGTAACTATTTTATAAGTCTGTTCCTGGTAAGTTTATTAAAATTCAATTATCACCTGACATATTTATCCAAAAACAACCTTTTAGTAGCTCTTAAACCATTACAAAAAATTTCCCAGTTATTTTCTAACGTCAAAGATAAAACACCACAACTTTTTAATGCAATTTTTAAAATCAGATAATTTGTTTTCAGATGATCACAATCTTGAACTTTTATATACCGTACCAAAAAGAAAAATAACATATGTTTGAATTTTAAACGTAATTAAGTCTCTAAATGAAAAACTTGTTAAATGACCAGATAAGAAATCAAATATTTATTTAAACAAGAAATCAAATTTACAATTCTTATACAATTATCTTAAATATATCCTTGGCATAAGAGTAAAGGCAAAATGAATCATGAGATTTGTTTGTGCCTCACTCATATGCAGTTAAAAAATTATGCTTAAAAGAAAAGCGGTAAAAAAATGTTAAATAACTGTTAAAAAAGGTTTAGTAAAAAAAATGTAAAGAAAGAAAAAATAATAAGAAAAAAATTAAAAAAACAGCAGAATTATTTACTGAATAAATTACCCTATTAAGGCACAAACCAAGAGATATTTCGGCAAATACTAACAAAATTAGTTAAAACCCAGTGTTCAGTTTTTACTTTATTACTTTTATTAAGTTTAATCTTTAGTTCCACAGGCATCATGTTTAGTACTTTAGGCCCAATGTAAGTGTAACATGGCTTTGAGTTCCGGAAAAGAATCGCTGAGGTAGAGATAAGTAATTTCGACTTACGGCTCTTGTTTCATGCATATGTGATACAAAATTAGTAAACAATTTAAAATTTATAGAGAAATTAATGATTTTTATACAATACAATTGTCTAATCGTGCACATTCCAGATTCCCTAAATAAGGTGTCTGTTGAAAAGCTGCGTTTTTTACCTAGCATTACTTTTAGTATATATTTTTGAGAATTAATTAGAGATAGTAATATACTGTTGCATGCAGCTCCACAAGCTATAATTCCGTAACCCATTACTGATTCCATTAAAGCTAGATACACCACATTTAGAACATTATTCGGCAAAAATGATCTTAGCTGATAAAACTTATAAATTAACTGTCTTACTTTTTTAGCTAAATATTCAATGTGCACATTCCATCTTTAACACTGATCAAAATAAACACCTAAATACTTTACTGATTCACAACGTCTTATATTATCTACCATCACATACACAGTTTTTATAGTCTGTACAGTTTTTTTTGTGTAAAACAATGCTATTATTATCCGGAAGACCTCGCCTATTTAAAGCAAAAGGCCTAAAATAGGATTTTTCTGTATTAAGAGTCAATACACTACCATCCATCTACAATTTTACTTTAAAAAGAGCTTTTTCAGCCTTATAAAACACATCATTCCATTTATTACCCTTAAATAAAAGTACAGTATCATCTGCGTAACAAACAATCTCATCTGCTTCCTGAATTTTAAATAAATCATTTATGTAGATAAGAAATAGAATGGGACGAAGCACAGTGCCCTGTGGAACACCAAATTCTACCACCGTTTCATTACTATAAGTATTATTTACTTTGACATGCTGAAACCTACCCATTAAAAACGATTTAAATAAATTTAGAACTGTCCCCCTAACACCAGTGTGATACAATCTGTCCAATAAAAGTTGGTGGTCCACAGTATCAAAGGCTTTAAGTCCAAAAATACAGCAAGAGGCTAGACAGACCTAAGAAATTCCACATTGTTTATACAGTTCTTGGAATTAGACTTCTGCGTTATTATAAAAATGCTTAAATTCCTTATTTGTATCCCTAAAATAAATAAATGTACTCCGGTGTTTAAGTTATTTAGTTGAAAAATATAGTATTTCTACGAAACTAAACTTAGGTACATTTTTTTAATAAAAATCCAAATTGAATACAAGGTAATTTGTTCTATTTTTTTATTTTAATATGTAATAATTCTTTTCCACCCTTAAACTTCTAAGATTAAATTATTTCTACCTCTTAAAGAAAGGCGAAACTCTTTGCTAAAGTCATTCGCCGTATTATTAATTCTACTCTAACAGAAAAGCTTTTTTCCTGCCCATCGACAAGCTGTAGGGATCTGTTGCTCTACGGCTTCTTCTCCGAGGAATTAGCATAATGCCTCCTTTAAATTCCCAATATAGCGATACAGAGTGCCACTTGTATGTATCCCTTTACAATTAAACTAAAAAGGTTCCGAATTTCCCACTTTGTTTTTTTATTCCTAGAGTGTCCATATTGTATATAGAACCCTCTTTTCATGCCTTTAAGTCCTATGTTTATAAACTACCTCTTAGTTCACTTAAGACACCCAACGTTAGTACTTAAAGTTTATGCCTTCATGGACTATCCAAAGAAAAAAAATCTGGTTATATACAAGCCCGGCCCGTCCACAAGTTAAATCTAGATTGGGATGAACATCTTTTATCTTTATCTCTTCCATGCCATCTACGCTGAACTCGCCCTCTCTAACAAAAATTGATTGTTGAACGGGACGGGATTCCCATGGCTAGTACCAGTACGGATCATTTTTTCCTATTTTAAATTAATTTGTCTTGCTGTGTTTTGAATGAACCACAAATTTAGTTCTATTCCAAATAAGATCGAGTACGCTTTACCAAAAGTTGGAGGATCTCATTTTTGTAGGAGACTGTATGCAACACATAAGGTATATTTGTTATTCAATAATATTTTACACTTTTTAGACCCACCTAGTCCTTTTAGTCCACAGTACAGGCCCCCCCTGGCAAGTTGATTACCACATACTTTATAATTCGTGAGGAACTTCGTTTCGACGAGTCTACCACACTTTTCCTCTGCGACTTTTCTCGATTCCTCCGCTTTTCCGCTCGAAAAAGCCCTATATTATGGCAATTTCTCAAGGTTCTAAAAAGTAAAAAAAAAAAAAAAAGCATGGCTTTTATACATGACAGCGTTCCTAAAACTTTGAAGAATTGTTCTGTGAACATAAAAAAAAACTTTTTTTCTTTGACGAGAGTTAAATTTAACATTTTATCTTTATTAACAGATACCAAAATGTTACTTCTTATAAAATTACTTTTTCCCCGATAAAAAAATGATTACTTTTTTCCCGGAAATATGTATTTGTCGTAGCCACATAGTAAATTCCGCCGTTTTTTTAAATGGCTAGTCACCTTGTAAAACGCGGCCACATTGTAAAATATTCTTTTAATTTTATATAGTATTGGATTTCTTTTAGATAAAAAATGAAGATTGCCTTTAATCTAAAAAATTCCCTTTTTTTTTCAAAATCGATAGTTTTCAAATAACGAGACTCAAAAAAACCCCCTTTTTTCAGCAGCCGCTCTCCGCTGGGAAAGCCGCTATCTTTATGGATTCACTTATAAGCGGGCGGACAAATTTTCCATTTGGGCAATAATGTACATTTTTAAACACCAAGTTCATCGGAATGGAAAAACCCGTACCTATCATTGCATATGAGTTTGGGTCCATTCCGATTTTTCTAGAATATTAAAAAAAAACTGTCAAAGTTTTTTTTCACAATATTTTAAGAGTATCTTATTAATTTAATGATATTTTTTGAAAAAATGGTTTTTTAATAACATTTCTTTTTAATAATAAGACCTTAGCAAGTGTTTAATGATCCCAGAAAATTTTCTTTACTATCTTTCTTGAGTTTTGATAAAAAATTGTTTTGTCCATCTGCATTTTTTAGCCGTTTCCGGAGTTCTAGAAAATCTGTATGTTATGGATTTTTCGATGGCCGTTTTTGCGAAAAACATTGGTGTTGCGAAAAAATTGGTAAGAACCATTTCGGTAGATTTCGAGGTGATCTTCATTTTTTGTCTGAATAAAAATTTTCTAATTCGCATATTTTGGTAGATATTCCCAGGAAACTAATTTTCAGCGGGTTCCCATGGCGGAATCGTGATAAACTTTTTCTCGCTCAAAAGCATCCGCGAAGACCTAAGAATTGCGCCACAAATGAAAACTGTACAGGGTGATCAGTTGGGTAGGAGCGGCCATATCTCATAAGATATTTCGTATAGATTTGAGAAAAAAAAATCATGATGAAAGTCGCCAAGAGAAATTCCCTGGAAATTATTTTCGAGTTTGTCAAACGTCCGCTAGAGGGCGTAACAAAACCCAAGTAGAAAAATGGGATTTTTATAGAATTTTGACCAATGAAAGTATATCGATGATATCATTTTCATATTTACTGACCATTTTCCTACATTTTTTGTCTAAAACGTTTTGTTCTATCTATCAAAATAAAGCGGTGGGGAAAGTTCAATTGTTTTTTTAAACAAACCAAGATTTCTTCCGTTTCTTTTGACCGATTTTAGCAAATTTAGACTTATATGAAAGAGCATAATTTGCACTACAAAACGCTTATTTGGTTTTGAATTTTTGACTTTTGCTATCGCCGCTAGATGGCGTTAACTGAAATGGTAGCAAATTTTTGAGTTTTTTTTGAAAAAAAACAAATGTAATGGTATAATAATTTTTATATATTTTAAAAAAGGATAAATTTCTTTATAATTTAATGAAAGGAATTTATTATCTACCTTTTTTGAATTCGTTGATATTGACCAAAATATAATTTTTATTACATTAAAAATGGCACGCCACTGTTTTTTATCAAAATAAAATAGTTTTTTATTCTTATTAGTTGCTAACAAAAAAAACCTCTTTTTTTTTTTTTTTCGTTAGACAAACGGTTTTGGATTGAAAAAATAAAATAGGTTTAAAAAGGGTAATTATAAGGTTCAAAATTATTTTTAAATATTACATCTCACAATAATAAAATTATTACCTATTTTTTTTTATCATTAATAATTACTTAATTAAAATTTATTAAATTTTTAAACTCGAGAAGACATGATAGTACGAATTCAAAACGACATAAATATTATACCAAGAGGAAAGGGACTGTCAACTCCACCCAGAAAAGATTGGACCAGTGCATTCAAAATAATGGACAACATTTTGAACATATTTTTAAAGTTCTGTGTTCTTGTTTTTAGTGTTATTGCTCCTGCTGTTGTTGGACAGTTTTATTAAAATTTTTTTTCCAAATATGTAAATTAGTCTCGAAATTAGTATGTTTCGAGATATGGGCGCCCCATGTAAACATATCTTATTTTTTCAATTCAAAACCGTTTGTCTAACGAAAAAAAGTCAAAAGGTTCTTTTTGTTAGCAACTAATAAAAGATGACAAAACAGATTTTTATTTTAATAAAAAACAGTGGCGTGCCATTTTTTAATGTAATAAAATTATATTTTGGTCAATATCAACGGTTCAAAAAAAGGTAGATAATAAATTATTTTTATTAATTAAAAGAAATTTATCCTTTTTAAAATATATAAAAATTAAATACCATTTTTTTTTTCGAAAAAAACTTAAAATTTCTACCATTTCAGTTAACGCCATCTTTGCGGCGACAGCAAAAGTAAAAAATTAAAACCAAATAAGCGTTTTGTAGTGAAATTTCTTTTTCATATAACCTAAGTTTGCTAAAATCGGTCAAAAGAAACGGGAGAAATCTTGGTTTGTTAAAAAAAACAATTGAATTCCCCCCCCGCTTTATTTTTTTAAAATAGATAGAACAAAACGTTTTAGACAAAAAATGTTGGGAAATGGTCAGTAAATATGAAAATGATATCATTGATATACTTTCATTAGACAAAATTCCATAAAAATCCCCATTTTTTTCTTGGTGTTTTTGTTGCCCTCCAAACGGACGTTTGACAAACTCGAAAAAAAATTTCCGCAATTTCTCTTGGCGACTTTTATCATGATTTTTTTTTCAAATCTCGACCAATATCTTATGGGAAATTTCCCCTCGCTACCCTTAACTGATCACCCTGTACAGATTTATTTACAGCTTTGGGAACTTTCAGGTCTTCAGTTACTAGACTTTCTCGTTTCAAAGGCGATTAAAAAATTTCGTTTTTTTTTTCAAAGACACTTTTATTAACCCTATATTTCAATTTTATTTAATTCCTAAGAAAAGCCTTTTTAGGAGTGAACTAGCTTAACTTAACTTTTCCTTAAATTTTTTAGCCATATTTATTGAAAAAAAATAATTAGAAATTATATTTTAACATAGCTTTATATTACGTAACATCACCTGTACAGGATAAGTGGAATCGTTTACCATTTACCTATACTATATAATCAAGCATTAAGGCATACTGAACACATAAGATAATAAGAGTTCGTTATTAAACTGTTGTTCAATGAGATTACCGTGCCTTAGATGTTTGTTTCTGTTGCATGGTTTATCAGCAGCCGTATTACGGTTTTCAATTTCAGATTTGTAGTAACGCTGACAAAGCGCTATTTAGAATATCAGAGGAAAAATAAAAAAGGCGGTAGGCTTTACGATTATTTGGTAAGGAATTCGGTTGTTTTGGTTGGTGTTTATCTTTCTCCCTTATGAGTTTACATACGTTGCAAACGTCTCAAATTTAAACTGACATTTTTTTCCCCCTTTTGTCTGCGTGTGATATACAGTGACCGGCATAATTGGCGATTTATAAAGATAGGTTCTCCATATGGTCTTTTTCAAATCCAGGACACATGAGTCCAAAAATCCGGACAAATGCGGATAGTTTAAAAAATATGTGTTATACATTTATTTAGAGCAATAAAAACTAAATAAAAATAAATAAAAAATTTACTTAAATAATTATTTTATTATATACAAAAATCCATTGTACCTAAACCTAAATTAAAGACATATTAGCCTTATATGGTAACATAAAACATAAAAATCGCAGGTATGGCAACAAAAAGCATAAAATTTTTAGGTAAAAACAAAAATAGCATGTACGGTAAAAAAAATAATTAATTTAAAAAGAAAGATATCTGATTTCCAGACTTTATTTAAGGCGAAACTATTTTCTGGTAATAATATAAAGTCCTGAAACTCAGAACTAACAGGTCATATCGAAATTAAATATGGTCATTATTATGCCTTTTATCAGGGCCCCCGGGAAAAAAGGTGGGGGCCATAAATGATAGGACATACGGGGAGGTAAAAAAAATATTAGTACTTCAAAAAAAATTTTTTTTTCTATTTTGCTTCGTTACCGAGTTATTAACCTTCAAAGTTAAAAAAAAAGATAATATAATTCATAGCTGTTAAACGGTTGTCATTACAAGACATTTGGAAAATTTTAATAAGCCTAGTAGTGCCTTTATGTAAATTTTTGTTAAAGTTCGTTTGTATTATGGGGGGTTTTGGGACATTTTTTTTTTTTGCTTTATGTATTTTTGCAAAACAAAAAAAAAATATTTTGCTGTGATCGTCTAATTCCTTCATCATTTTTCTACAAAAAAATTATCTTTATCTTAATCGATATCTTGCACCGTTGTGGAGAAAATTAAATTTTAATAAAAATAGTCAGCCATTGAAAAAAAAAATAAACAAGTCACTTTTGTTGCACCTGTATTTTTTTTTTTAAATTTTTAAAAAATTTTTTATTAAGATAAAATTTGAGTTTAAACAAAATTCAAAAAACCCGCCCCTACTTTTCGGGTTTGTTCAGTTACAGGGGGGAATATTTTTTCCGTGTGTGTATTTTTGAATATTTTAAAAAAAAAAGTTATTTTGCTGTGATTTTTGGACCCCCCCATCATTTTTTTTTTAAAAAAAAAACTATACTTTAAAGAAAAAAAGTACATTATATGGGGTGTAACGCACCGTTCCGTTGTGGAAAAAATGAAAATTTAATAAAAACACATAAAAAATTATTAAAAAAATTTAAAAAAGACTTAAAAAAAAATTTAAAAAAACGATAACAGCAATAAAACTAGATAACAACATGAAAACGAGATAACAACATTAAAACAAGATAACAAAAATAAAACAATGTAATAATATTAGGGAATTTTTTTCCCAAAATGGGCCCCCTTAAAAACCCAAAACTTTTCTGAAGTTCTCTAAGCTTCTCCCCGTACTCTAAATAGCATTTGAGGGTCATTTTTAATGGAGTCGGGGACACAAGTATGCGGTCTAAAAGCTCGTTTCTGGTATTTACAGGCGTTTGAAAAATAAACTTTTAAGATGGCCCCAAAAAAAAAATCAAGTGAATTAAGATCGGGGGGCGAGGGGGCCGGAAAAGGACCACCGGGGCCAAAACCATCGGTTAGGAAATCTATCGTTTAAAAAATTTCGTACAGCTCTCCCCCAAAAAAGGAGGTGCACCATCATGCATTAGCCACATATTGTTTCGAATATTTTTAAAAGGGAAACATCTTCCCCAAAAAAGGGTTAAAAATGTTCTTGCAAGAAAGTTAGATATTTATCGGCATTTAAATTTCCATCAATGATGTAGGGTCCAATTAAAAAAAATTTTTTTTAATTCCCCAAAAAATACATTAATCATAAATCTAACTTGATGCTTAGTTTGAAGAATAGCATGTGGATTTTCATCACTCCAAATATGCATATTATGAGCATTAAAAATACCATCACGGGTAAAGCCAGCTTCGTCACTAAAAAAAAATTTTTCTTATGAAAAGGTTTTGGGGGGTTTCTTTGTTCTTCCAAAAAAAACTGAGGAAAAAACCACACGTGGAATATAATCAGCTTCAGACATAACGTGAACTTTCTGAATATGATAAGGGTGAAGTAATTGTTCCTGCAAAATGTCATTTACTTAGTTTTAGTAATGTTAGTTACCATAATTTTGGGTACTGGTACTTGGGTCTTTTTTCTACCAACTGTAGTATCAGTTCTTCTGCTTCGACAGTTCTTCTTTTTCTTGGTCGTCCGACTTTTCCCCCCGGGGTTTGGTTTTAATGATCCTGAAAAAAAAGCATTTAAAGGAAAAAGTAAAAAAGGGTTTTTTCTCTTTTTGGGGAAAAACCCGGTTTTTCCCGGGGAAATTTTTTTCAACTCGTTCCCAAAAGTTCTCCCCCCCGGGAAACCCCCTTTTTTTTGGAAACCGGGGGAGCATAAAAAAAAAACAGCTTGTGCAGCATTACCTTCGGCAAGCCCTACATTAGTGCATATCTTTCATATTCATCATTCTAAAAAAATCCATAACGGTTATTTGATAATTAATTGAGTAATAATAACGGTTATTATTAATTAATTGAGTATCCAATTAATTTACTAAAAAAACGCTCAACGAAAACGGTTGGCCGTCATCATTGACACATGCCTTTTAAAAATTGTTACACACTATTCGTGTTGACGAAACGAAGTCGGTGACCACATCAGCGAAACAAATCAACGAACAGTGGGAAGCGGGTTTTATAAAATCTAACTAAAACTCAAATTTTATCTAAATAAACTTTTAAGCTCAAAAAAAAAAACATATAGGTGCAAGAATGACTTGTTTATTTTCTGTTCAATGGCTGACTATTTTTAAAAAAATTTTAAATTTTTTTCCACAACGGTGCAAGATATCGATTAAGAAAAAAAATACCTTTTTTTTAAAAAAAAGATGAAGGAATTAGACGATCACAGCAAAAAAAAAATTTTTTTAAAAAAAATGCAAAAATACATACCATAAACAAAAAAAAATTTTTCCAAACCCTGTAAAAACCCCAAAAGGGAAAAGAAAAAAAATTTTCATAAGAAGAAAAAAAGCACTACTATGAGCTTTTTAAAAATTTTCCAAATGTCGTTGTGACCATGACAACCGTTTAACAGCTTTGAATTATTATAATATCTTTTTTTTTCTAACTTTGAAGGTTAATAACTCGGTAACGAAGCAAAATAGAAAAAAATTTTATATGAAGTACTAATATTTTTTTGAGCTCCTCTGTATGTCCTATCATTTATGACATGACCTTTCCGGACACCCTGTAGATGCTAGTATTAGCCTATTTCGATCTTTTGTCCACTGAGCTGCAATTAACGAAAATATTCTCTCTATATTTGCGTGTGTAGTAACGGCAAAAAAGAATTCGCATTATTTTAACATTTCTGAAAAAACTTCAATGGACAAGTAATGCTAAAAATAAGTGGACCACTTTTTGTGGGATAAAAAAGTAAGTTGTTCTACAGTGAAAAATTTAGAAATATATTTTTTTAGTACAGAAAACTGATCAAAACATTTTGCATAATCTATGCTAATCCCCTTTTCTAAAAAATAATTAAGGGATGGTAGATTGCCTTTTCCCAGTCATCTAAGTTTTTTAAGTTCATCCACTTACAGCACTTAAATTGTTCCAGAAGTTTTATCCATTTTTCTATATTCTACAAATGGATTAACAAGGTTGGGCTATTTAAATTGAATTTGCAAACTTCGGCGTTTACCCAGTCCTATATTAAAAATGCGGCTGGACGACCCCGGACACCTTGAAAATCCAGACGTATGGAAACCCTATATAAATATAGAGGTGGGAAATATCGTTATTTTAAAAAAAACTTTTTTTTGCTGTCGTTTACGAAAAAGACTGGTTCTTTAGGTCGCACTGGTTCGGGGCCTCCGAATTGAACAGAATAGTAGTAAGCACAAAAACAAATATTTTTATTAATTATACAGGTCCACAAAAAAAAATGTGGTGTAGGCTGGGTGCCGGACTGAGATTTTCTAGCTTATTTTTTTCGCTGAATACAAATCTATAGTCAAAAAATTTGGGGGGGGAAAAAACAAAAAATTTTTTAGTTTATCAATTTTTTTAATTTTAAAAAAAACTATCCCCTTTTAAAAACTATAAAAGATACACGAAACTTTATATGACATAAACTATGTTTTTTTATAAGACCTTTATTTTAAGGTATATAACTTTTTGTCTAAATGCAATATTTGTTTTATTTTTTATTTCTTAAATTTTTTATCTTGGATTAAAATCTCTGTTTTTAAATTCACAAAACGCTGATCAAAGTTTGAATGCACCTTACCTTATACAGGGTAGGTCCAAATTAACAAATATAGTATAAGCGAAAACTACCTTTATTTTTAAAGTTAGAAAAAAATAATTTAAAAAACTTCTTTAAAATAAAAAATTTATATCATAATTTAAAAGTAGAACCTTCTGTTGGATATTAAAAATAAAACTTACTTTTCGTACTTACCCCGTATAGCGATTAAATCAAAATTTATTGTTGTATTTTTTTTTGTTTGTTTTTTGGAAAAACATCAAAATTTTGTTATTCATGAAGTTTTTTAATTTATTCGGTTTAGTAGTAGTGCCACCACGGATTTTATATAACCCAACAACTTTTTTTAAACTACCCCTTATTAAGGTCTGAACTAGACTAACTAACCTTGTCTGACGTTGTTTAACTTCGCTAGTCTGACAAAAAGAGGTGTTCATAGAGGCAAAGGCCGACGGAATATATTAGGTTTTGGAGTACATAATAGTAGAGGAGCCCGGGAAAAAAGTTTATATTAAGTTTTTTATTTCAGTAAGGAAAGGAGCGTGTAAAAATTTTCAAAAATGTAAAAAAAAATGACACATAGAAATACTCGAGCGCATCAGATATTAATAGTGTATACTTGCTTTGTATTTCTGATAACCGATAGATATTAATCTGACTATTAAATAGTGGGGGTGGCTGAAAAAAAGCAGTAAAATAAAAACGATAAAAAAATTATTCCAGCGTGTTAAACATTGAAAGAGAACGTTTAGTAAACTCAAAACAGTGTTCGACTTAAATTACTGACGATTTGGACGTGACCTACACTCATGACTGATTTTTGAAAATGTTATATAGAAAAGTCAATCATTAATATAAAAGTAGATACAAAATGTTATTAAAGAAAAATCATTTAATCTTTATCATCACTGGATTCGTCTTCAAGGTTGCTTTCCACTTCTTTAACTTCCTCGCCATCTCGTGTTTCTGTAAGCAAGAATGGTTATGATACTTCACAATCTTTCATTTATTTTATGATATCATAGTATCAACAGCACACAACAGGTTTCACTTAACGATACTCCAAAATAGTTAGACATTTTTTTAATGTTTCTGGTGTAAACTTTTTAATTTTTTCAAAAGTTTCTTTTTCACAAAATACACATTTCAAACTTACATCACTCATAATTGTAATGGATATGAAACTTATTTCATAAAATTCACCAAAATACTTGAAAACATAACAAATAAACCAAAGCTTCTTCCACCTCCGAAAATGAGCACGCTATTGTGATCAGCTGAGATGGCATCATAGCGTCAGACGATAGCGTGGGAACTGTGCGAGAGAGTCAGAGATTGGGAAAGAGTAAAAAGGAACGAGAGGCGCTGTACACTCATGCTTTATCGGTGGTTTTAGCTAATTTTTCCCCCATTCAATGAAATCTCGTATTTTAAAACCTTTTTGTCCTAAGGGGCCCCAAAGCGCTCTTAAGCAACTCGAGTGTGTAGCATGTGGCATTTCGAGCAGGCTGCATCCCGGTCCCGGTTAATTATAGCCCATTATATCCCATTACCGGGATAATGCGATCGAAGCTTCACACTGTATACCACATTGTAGCCAGAAACAAGCGCGGTAAATACGGTTGTTAAGGTATAGAGCTCTTTAGTCTAATTTGATTTTGGGTTGTTTGTTGGATATTTAGACATCAATTATCTCGTATGTAACAAATTTATATATGTTATAGATAAAACCTCAACTTAGCTAGTATATAGTATACTATGACGCTAGTTTATATAATAATAAAATAATCAGGTATTGTATGCGAAATTGATTTTTCTTCAAGCTTGGCGACTATGTACACCCTAACAATCCTTAATATCACAAAATTTTTGTTTACTTAAGTATAACTTGTCTTCCTTTTTATTAAACTGTTTTATTATTACAATCAAATATGGTAATTATTTACAAAACGGTTTTCTGCTATTTTTGGATTATATGGTAATTTATTTTAGTGTAGGTAGGTAGGTAGGTTTAAAGTGAGTGGGTATAACCCCCCTTCCACCCCAAACCCACCCCGGGCTATTGTGGGTAACCCCCCTTTTTTAAATTTTCCCACCAGGCCCCGTTTTTTAAAAAATCTGATGATCCTTTTGGGAAAGATCTTTCACCTCCTCCAGCAACAAGGTGTCATTGCCGGGGTTTGGGGGCCCTTTTTTTTTTTCCAGTGCTGGGGCCCCAAAACAGTATGTGTTCTGCCGATTCATCCCCCTCCATGCAAAATGGGGTCCCCTTTTTTCCCCCTTTTTTTTTTGGGTTTAAATAAAAAGTTTTAAAACCCCAAACTCCATGAAAGAATTTTTTGGCAAATTAAAAGGGGCCCTTGGGTTTTGGCCCCGGCCCCTGGTTTTTTTCTTTGTTAAAAACTTTTAATTTTAATTAATTGATCCAAAATTTTTAAAATCAAAATTTTTAAAATTTTTAAAATGGGGGTTTAAAATTTTAAAAAAAAAATTTTTTTTTTTTCCCTTGTAAAAAAATTTTTAAAAATAAAAGGATTTTTAAAAAAAAAATTTTAAAATGTCCAAAATTTTTAAAACAAATTTCCCCAACAAAATTTTTCAAAAAAAACAAAAGCTAAAATTTTTAATTTTTTTTTAAAACCCAAAAATTTTTAAAAAACCCCCAAAATTTTTTTAAAAAAAGAAAATTTTTCCCAAACCCGGGGGCCTAAATTTTAAATAAAACCTTTTTTTAAATTTTTTACTTTTTTGTTTTCAATTTTTTAAATTTTTTTTTGGCTGTTTTTGAAAAAAAAAAAAATAATTTTAAGGGGAAGAAAATCGAAAAATTAAGAAAAAAGGGGGAAAAAATTTTTGGGGTAAAAAAAACAATTTTTTTAATTTTCGACTTTTAAAAAAAAAATTTTTGGAAAAAAATTTCCCATTTTAAAAATTTTTTTGGGGGGAAAAATTTTAAAGAAAAAATTTTAAAAGCTTTTAAACATGATTAAAAAAATTCCCCTTTTTAGGGTTTTTTTTTTGTTTAATTTCATTTTGAAAGCCGTCTAAAGATACCAGTCAAAAAGTGGTGTATTTTAAATTAATTTAGGACTTTAAAGGTCCCAGAAATATATTTTATTCCACCCAAATTTACCATTTATCAGGCATCCAAAGTGTTTAAACTTAATTATTTGATTATTTAAAGTAAACATAATATGTCTTAATTTAGAACACTTTTGACCAAGACAAAGTAATCAATAAATGTAAGTTTTATCCGAATTTATTGGTATATATACCTTTCAGGAAAAGAACCCTTTAAGCCGCAAAATATATATATGCACTGACGTAAAACAGTTTTACGTTTTACTAAAACCGCTGGGCAAGCATCATTGGCAATAATGCTGAGATTCTTGTTTTACCACTGATGTTCTACCCATCGTGGTGTCGCTTGACAAGTTGTTGATTCCTGTAGAACTGTTTTTTTTTTGTTAAAAACCAACCCTTAAATTTCAAAAAAAAATCCAGGGTTGGTAGGGGGCCGCTACTTTTTAGCACGACCTTGATTTTTATGTTTAGAGGTCCTTCTAGGACAATTACATATATTTTTAAAGTGCCTGAAGAACCTACTCAAAATTGTTCACCAGCTCTCGGACAAAATTTTTAAAAGATCAAATGATCTTCAAGAATTCCAGTACGAATGAATTGTTAAATTAGCTAACTTAAATCTGACTTGATCGAATCTTTAATATTTCTTAGTAGTTTTAAGTAAAATAAATTAACATGCTTTATTTTATGTTCGTTAAAATGGGGGCAGTAATGCTACATCACACTTATATGGGAAATTTTAAATTTTGCTTAATATAGATATATTTTTCTTCAAAAACTTTTTAAAAAATAGTGGGGTCGGCAGTACGATAATATCGCTAAGTCTAATATCAGGGGGCGTAGCTCAGATGGTAGAGCGCTCGCTTAGCATGCGAGAGGTACCGGGATCGATGCCCGGCGCCTCCAATAACTTTTTTTTTCTTAATTTACAAAATACATATATTTTATGTTTAAGATTTTTTTTTTAAATAAGTACCTTATAAATTTATTACAAAAATATTTATCAACGACTTTAGCCGCGTTAAAACACCGTGCGAGTTATGTTTAGAGTGGATAGTAGCCTAATTGGTGTGTGTGGTGGACATTCATCGGGAGGGGAAGGGGTACCGAAACGTTTTTTAAACAAACTGTTTCGTAGCTTAATTTTACAAAAAAAGGTTTGAATTGTTTTCATTACATGTATTTTAAAGTTATAAGATATAAAAAAAAGTTTGAGGATATTTTCAAATATGCAGCTTTTTTTATATCTTAAAAAGCGTAAATATCAAGATATTGATTCATTCATTTGTGCACTTCAGAGCAGGGATGTTGCGTATGCAGACTTTTTGACATCCGCGGATGCGGATCTTGTTTTTTTCAAAAAACTATATAGGTGCAGAGGTAAAATAGCAAGAACAGTATTTTTTTAATAATTTTATTACCCATCTAGTTAGGTACTTAGTGTGGAAGTTAAAAATTGAAGCATTTTATTTAATAAAAAGCAATATTGCCGCCTTCTCGGGGTCCAGTCTGTTACGCAGAGGTTTGTAAATTAAACCCGCGCTATTGAACAAGTTTTCCATTGGAACACTTAATAACCGAAATATTCAGAGATCATACGTTAAGCAGAACTTGCCATGTAATGATTGATTTACCGTAAACAAATGATACACAATAACAAACGCGTCGGAGTCGGAACTTACGTGTGGACTGCACGCACCACTATTATAATTTATACAATATTATTAAAGTCATTTTCATCATGGCTAAGGTTTCCCTTAAATATTAGATGTAATTATCTATTTTTAGCTTTATCACTATTTTAAGTTCCTTCCGAGTAATATTTTAAGGAAAAAAATACAGATTTAACGTTAAAAAAAAATCCGCATGAAGCTCCGCATAAATTTATTGCAGGTGTGTAAGCGGATGCGGATGTCCAAATTGATGCGGAAGTTCCGCAGTTGCGGATGCGTATACGAATGTTCGCAACATCCCTGGCAAAGAGTCGTCTGACCCTTCTGAACTTACAGATTATCTGAAATAAAGACCTTTTAAAAAATTTTGAAATCTGTTAGCGTTTAGGTGACAAATTGGTTACTATTTTCAATGAAATAAAAAAAATATGAAAAAATGCTTAAACAATTCAAATATTCAAGTTAATTTTATCTTAATTTCGCTCTAAAACTTGATGGATTTTAAAACGTATTTTCAAACCGAAGTAGTCTCATTTGGCGACTAATCCAAACCATTTTTTAAGATATAAAAATAATTATCTTACTCTTCTTTTAGTTTGGTGCGCACTGTATATCTTAATATCAATTTTGACAAATATTTTTATTCTTAAATCTTACGCGGTTAATTTAATTGGGGTCTGTAGTACCCAAATAAATAAATAATGTTCCGTGGCAAAAAGGTTAATTTGCGGAGAATAATTTTGGTAAAAGAAAAAACGTTTTAAAACATCCTCTTACCACCGATGTGCATAATGAAAGAGGCTTGATAGACCAAATGATCGTTCCTACTAACACATCAGCCCGAGGCCATATCTTAATTAAATCAAAACAACGTGGCTACCTGAAACAGAAATTAATTTGGAATATTATAATGTATATACACATACGTAAATTGGATAGGCAATTTAATGTTATTACAATAAATTAAAGTGCAATTTTTGGTTTACCACCTGTAAGTACATGTACATACCTATGGTATAAAATGAAGTTTAAAATTGTGTGGGATATTCAGAAATTTGACAGGTAAAAACGCGTAATATAAGTTTTACAAGTATTGTGGTTCTATTTTTCCATTTTAAAGGTACAAACAATTACTGAAGATTTATATTAAGTAGCAGTTTTTAAGATGGTAAAAATGGTGATTAAAACATTTTTTCAGAAATGTATAGATATTTCTAGCTATGCCTATAGTTTATCGCATTTCTAAGGTAAAAGACAGGCAGTATTACAGTTATTTTGTTTTAAATGCTACTAAAAATAAATACTCCCATTAATGATGATCAAGGCCAGGGTTAAAATTATTTGCCAAGTAATGCCTGAGGTTGTTACATTTCTTCGGCGCTCGTTTTGTTATAAAATTGTGGAAATCATAACATTTCTTGAATTTTTTTGGGATGTATTTCAATTTTAGGCAACCAAATCGACAGGTGCTGAAATAACTCTTATTCGAGGAACACGGTTATAAGCTGAGCTGTCGCAATTACTTTTAAAAATAGCGGAGTGATTCCGTGAGTCTATCGTGTCGTTTTTTTTTGCGGAGAACCAGGTCAAACAAGTTAGGTTCCTTTGAGCATGTCACCGGGCACATGAAATCGTATTTTTCGACATTTTTTTGTGGTATCGGACTTTTTAAACTAATAAAAAGTGATTTTTTTTAAATTTAAAAAAATATATATTTTTTTGTTTCCACCCCCATAACTTTAAAACTATCAAATATATCGAATTTTTTTTTGTGTCAAATTAAAGCCCACACTATAGCGCTTATAACCTTATAAACTGTTTGGGCACAATTCGCTCTTTCATTCCTTTAAAAATCAGATAAACTAAAAACATATATTTTTTGTATTGAAATTTTGACCAATCGATATACTTTTTTATTTTTGAAAATATTTTCATACATGCAGCGAAGAAAATATAGCCAATTAATAACAAAAGTTTTTGAAAAAAAAAAATTCCTAGAGCTTATCGTTTGGCAACAGCGATTTTTTTTTCAGACGTAAAAGACTATCATCGGGACCCAATAGACCCCGCATGCGGATAGCGTGCGTAGTCATACATTAGTAGTGGTGTTGTCGAAATTCAGAGTGTGCTGTATGTATTTAGAATTTTAAAACAATAAAGCGAATTATTTGTAAGAAAATTGTGTATGATGGATACAAATCTGTTTTACAAAGACCTAGAATACAAAGATTGTTATCATTACTATCAAGTGCTGAAAAAAGCCAGGACAATCTAGCAAAAAAATTTTAAAAGAAATGATATTTTAAATGGCAAAATTAAAATAAAATATCCTAAAGACTGTCGTGAATTTTACACAAAATCTCAAAACTATTATCATAATTTGCATGCAACACTAGTAAAACTAAAAAGAAAAAAAGTTAAATTAAAAATCTGTTTAAACAAGTAGTTTAAATATTATTATGTAACTACATAGTATAGTTGGTACCTTTTTATTAGTTTATATTTTGTACTGAAACAAAATACGAATTTTATTATTATAAATAAGGTTCAGGGTATTTATTTTTTACATAGTACTGAATCTTTTTAGGTAGTAGAAAAGCTACCTATCAAAAAATTAATAAAGCTACCAGGAATAGAAATGACATATGATATCTAAATTACGTGGCTATGAAGATTTATTTGTGTTTGATGAGAAATATCATAAATTATGTTACAGCCACTACATATCTGAAAAAAACATAAAATCGCACTAAAATAGGAAAACGGTTTTCCAATTTCCACGAACCTATCCGAAAATAGTTCGACAATATCTACCTCTTCTGCGAGTATTGGTAGTGATTCAGATAGATCTTGTACATCCTAAAGAAATGTCCAAAATTTAAACCTTATTAAGAGCTGCTGGCATAATACGTAGTGCAATGGCTTTATGTCAACCCAAAATTGAATTTCCAACATGTACTTGTGTGAAAGAAGGCCTAAAATGTTGTAAGAAGTGTAAATCTCGTTCTTGCAATAACACTATTAAAGATTCAGAAATGGATTAAATTTACAAGGAATGCTAATAATGAAGTGTATGAATAACTACTTACATATTACATTTTGGGTCTGGTAACGACAATCACCCACGGAAATGGACGATTTTTAAAATTGCAATGTAAAATATACCTGAAATATTACTATTTTAGACAAAAAAAATGCGGATAAAGTGGTTTTCACCAAGAAAAGTGCAATAAAAATTCTATAAATTGGTCATTGTTCGACATTTTATTTGAACCATTTACGATTTATATGTAATAAATACATGCACCGCTTCAAGAGGTTTACAGTGTTGCTAAACGGAAATATTAGTTTATAATAAAAAGCTTTGCCATTACCATAAGGATAATTTTTATTAAATCAAAAATATTTGAAATTCGAGCCAGTTACAAATATAATTAGGAAAAATAAAAAGCCGCTTTAACTAACCAGCACTAATCATGACCGACCAGAACGGCGCATTTATAATAAAGAAAATTTACAATTTAACGAGGAAAACCTAACCGGAACTAACTAGGACCTAACCAGAACTAGGTAATAGTTTGAAAGTTGTTGTTTGTTAGTTCTGGTTAGTTTTTTCTATAAAAAAAAACCTTTAATAATAACAAATTATTACAAAAAATTTGACAACATTGCTTATTCAAGCAGCATTCAGACAAAAAACGGTATCGTATCATCTCTTTATATGGAAAAAAAAGAAATTATATATTCCTGTTTAAAAAAGACGTTTAACGAAGCCCTAGTTTATATTTTATGTAGTATATTTCCCAAATTTAATTAAAAACATAAAGCCCCCTTCCAAGGCAAAATAATGAAATTAATGCATAATCAAAAATAACAATTCCCTCAAAAAAGGGTTTACTTTGATTAGGTGGGACCTTTAACGTTGATTTTTGGGGTTGGGTTTAAAATCTCCCTTTTTCTGGATATTTGATTTCGTGTTAAGAACTTATCAGCTTATGCAAGTTTAAACCTAATCAAAATCATTTCCATGTGTAAGATCTTTAGTGCGTTTCCAAGTACGGCAATTGACTTTGGCCTTAAATAATAGTATAAATTTTGATAAAGGATTTATATTTTTATTTTTTAAAAACTTTTTAAATATTAGGCTAAATTTACCAGCATGTATAAAACAATAATAAACCGTTGCCCAATTACATCTGAAAATGACAATTTTTTCCTACTTTTTAAAAAAAACAAAAAACCCAAATTTGTACCGCTAGGTCATTTGATCTAAAAAATTATTGAAGAAAAAAGAGAAGCAAAGATTAAAATGTTTTAAAACCGATTTTTTGTTTTAATAAAGTTCTGAAGAATTCGTAAAAGTGATTTCGCACGATTATTTATTAAAGAATCCACTAAGTCTGGTTTGGTTTACGCCATTTTTTTGATAACTAACGACTGTATATATATAATATATATATAATATATATATATATATATATATATATATATATATATATATATATATATATATATATATATATATATATATATATATATATATATATATATATATATATATATATATATATATATATATATATTTATATATATTACGATTACCAATAATTACTAGCCTGTTCGTTAAAAGTAATTCAATTATTAATTAAAACTAAAAGCAATTACCTTATTTAAATTACCACATATATTAAACACGATACACTAAACAAAGAAAATATTTATACTTATATGCATCATACGCGCACGTCACACTATTCAAACTGCTTTCTCGGCAAGTTCAACATTAAATGACTCTTAAATAAAAATGTCTTTTTATTCCACCTCTAAAATTAACAGATTTTTTCACAAAAAAAATAATAAAAACGGTTGCGGTAAGCATCAATCAAAAATACTAAATCAGCGCGAATGCGGCGTTCGCCGGATTTAAAGCGCCCGCCGTGCTTCAAGATGCTCTTTCTGGCTGGCCAAAATTCCGGCAGTTTTCTCATAAAGGAAGGTAATTGACTTTTTATTAGTAAATCAATTATTTATTAGGCAATTAAAGTAATTTCTAAGTAATTTAATTACTTAATAAGTAATCGAATTACTTTCCAAATAATTGGATTACTTGGGATTCGGAAAAATCAATTACCAATTACGATTACATTATCCTATTATTTGATAATCCAAATACAATTTTCTTCTCCGGAAAGTACTTGAATTAAAGTAATCAAATTACTAAGAAGTAATTGAATACGATTTTTCAAATATTTTAATTACATACAGCTCTGGTTATAAGTAGATACAGTGTTTTTTTTGTGTAAATTTAGTTGCCTATACAATAATGGCTTAAAAATGGAAAATCATAGACTATTAATGCATGATTTTGTTACGTTAATAATACTTATAAATGAACGATCTGCGAAAAAATAAGCTAATGCAACTAATGCAATGTACATTTAAGAACCACTTTTACAATCCGTAGGCGTAGGTTTAAGTACTTCAGAAAATATGCCTATTATAATTTATACAATATTATTAAAGTCATTTTCATCATGGCTAAGGTTTCCCTTAAATATTAGATGTAATTATCTATTTTTAGCTTTATCACTATTTTAAGTTCCTTCCGAGTAATATTTTAAGGAAAAAAATACAGATTTAAAGTTAAAAAAATATATGTTCTTTGTGGGGTTTGAACCCAGGAACTCGGATGTTCAAGGATAAAATATTAACGTAAATTAAACGTTGATACGACATCATTAATGAAAATTAGAAAATAAACTGGCCCTAAACACGGTTGCTTAAATAAGAGGAAATCCAAAACAAGTTTGGCCAATTTACTTCAAAAGCCTTAAGTTTTTTTAATAAAATACCGTGACACACTATCAAAAGCCTTTTCTAAGTCGTTATAAATTACATCGATCTGAGAACCTTTTTTTGTATTGTTGATGAGCTAGTCCTGAGTGACAGCAAGATTTGTAGCTGTTAATCGATACTCATAAAAACTGTTTTGCTCAATGACTTTCAGATGCTTAAAAGTGACAAATAGTTTGTCAGTTATGATGGCTTCAAAGATCTTGGCTATTATAGACAGTAGAGTTATGCCACGATAGTTCCCGATTTTACGACGATCTCCAGACTTGAAAATGGAAAACCAAGATGCGTCCCACCATATTTAAGAAAAAGAGGCACAGTTAAAGGATCTATAAAAAATAATTCTCATAGGCTCTAGAAGTACATGCTTACAAATTTTAATTAATATGGGTAGAATTCCATCAAGCCCTGCACCTTTATTTTCATTAAAGTCATCTATTTTACGCAAAATTTCTTCAACTGTCTATGTAATTCGTAATTACCATATACTATATTTGAATAGTCTCTAAAAGAGGATCTAAAGTAAGTAGAAAAAGCTTCAACTATCTGAATTGGGTCTTCCATGCTCAAGACACATTACTGAAGGAAAGCAATTATCAGTACGGGGCGCCTTATACTTATTCTTAGACCAGGAAGCTCAAGCCTTAAAATATTTACTTCTCGATGAAAATTAAATTGAAAAAGAGTAGTTAGACTTGTAAATTATATCAAAGAAAAAACTTATACTATTTGAATATAACTATTCTTAATCACATAGTAGGATTTAGAGTCAATATCTGAAAACAAAAGTTTTTCGGTTAAATGCAGAATTTTAGATCAAAATATAGAAGCTGTTTTCTCACTTCTAGGTGACTTCGTAGATTGACTTTTCTTGCTGGTATTTTTATAACACCCAAATATCTAGAATGGTGGTTTATCAAGCAGCAATATTATTATAGTAACTGCAACCGACCAACTTAATGGATTTATAAATAAGGTTAATAAAGGAAAAACTTGGTTCAAAAAGTAATAATAATTATTTTGATCACTTTCAGTGCGTTTGAACTCATAAAAAAAATGTAGCTAAGTACTATATAATAAAGTTTGAGTGAGTTTTTTATAGACCTGCAAGTTACTTTGTTCAATTTTAAACCAATGGCTTTATAAATATTTTTCCATTAAAATTCAAACCAGCTATGGCAATTACAGATGGATATTGAATCCCTTTTTGAACAATTCTTACAAGACAATAACAATTTAATAAACATAAAAGAAAAAATTAAGGTATTATGTGATGATGACAACTAAAATTATTTAACCAGAGACCGGATCTTTTTTGGGCCAAAAAAATACAGGAATACCCCAAAGTAGCAAAAGAATTTATGCGAGTTAAGTTTTTCATGGATGACTACTAGTTAAATTAAAATAAAAATTGCTTAAAGCTCAAAAATAGTATAAATGTGTATTAGGTATCGAACCTAGATTCGAAAAGGCGACATCGCCGTCGCGTCGCTTTAATATTTTTTTCGTTGATGGTTTATTTATAAGTATTATTAATATATACAAATTTATTAATTAATAGCGCTGAATAATAAATTATTTTCTATTAATACACGATTTTGGTATAGGCAACCAAATTTACACAAAATATTTTTTTCTTTTAAATACTCGTACTTAACATAACCTTATTGTTATTTGAATATCAACATTGACATTTTTCAGGTCGGTTACGTAAATTTAAAATACGTCCCAAAAAATTCAAGAAAAATGATTATTTTTAAAATGTAATAAACACACATTAGCCAAAAAAAAATATTGTAACTAACTCGGGCACTAATTGACAATAAATGATCTCTACCCTTAACGCGCTCGATAAACTCGCATATTAAGAAAGAAGCCTTGATCGTTATTTATACTATTGTTGGTAAATAGCTGTTTATTGGTAAAGATATGACTTTTATATTAAAACTTTATAGTTTTCTTACGGTGCAAAAAAAAAACAAATATACATCAATTTATTTTTACATCAGAAATAGAAATATGGAACTATTTATAAATAAATTTGTTTTCAATTAGAACAGTTATGGCCAAGCATTTTCCAAATCAGAATCGTCACTTTCTTGCTGCATTATATCTCACTCAAAGTCGAATTGAACGGGCTAAAGTTAACAAATCTGTGAAAAATGTCATACCAATGAAAAAAAATATTTTTTTGTCATAGAAACTTAATATACCTGCTAGCTATTTAATAAGAGTGTTTGATATACCTATCAATAAATTTTTGTCTATTTTTATATTTATAATTAACTCCACATTTTAAGCGTGTAAAAAATAGCGTAAGCATCACGGTCAATAAGTTCGGTTGTTTTGGATACATCCTCAACCAGTAAGAAACACTTAACTGGCTTTATACAAATATATTTGGATATATTTTTTTAAATAATAAGTAAAATGGTAGTTTTATATGTCAATTTTTTAATATCATTACTTTTTTACAGGTAAGGAAGAACGACGACAGCAAACCTAGAGCCGGATTAAAATACGTACGTATATAATCGTATTAAAGTTTTTGGACCGAAAAAATCTCCTTTTTACCAATATGTTTCCCAAATATTTAAGATTTGTAGGTCATAAACTGCAATCATTAAAAAAATATATTGATAGAAAAATTAACAATTTATTGATAACTGGTCGTGACCTAGCTCGTTATTTCCCTGAATATAAAACAATTTTGTTTTTTAGGGTGTGTTTATTTTACTCAACATCCAACGTTATGCCTATATAACTAATACAGTTAAGCAAAACTGAAGTAAAAACTATTTTTACATGAATCTCAAAATGAAAAATTAATAGTTCAATTAGTGTTAGAAAATAAGCAAGATTTCTTGAGCTTTTCAGGCAAATATTTCTTCTTATTGTCATTGGTACTGTAATGACTGCCTCTGCCTTTAAATGATGATATATGCTCTTTTATTTTATTACGAGTATCATCCGACAGTTTTAAAGGTCATCTTGACAAACTTCTAATTCAGTAAGCTTACTTTCATACAACTATCTTATCTTATAAGAAACTAAAACATCTCTTAAACAAGCATTTTCTTTATCCAGCCGTGGTCATCTAAATAGCTAACACAACGCTGCCGAATAGACAGGACAAAACGCAACATAGCCCGTTTTCGCTGGGTACGGGATAATTTTTTTTATTTAATATCTAAACAACAATTTAATATAAAATTTCACCATATTTTATATCTTAATTTCGCTAAAAATTGACTTAGCCCGTTTTTTCCCTGTACCCTTTATTTGATTTATAATAAAAATGTATTAAAAATATTTATAATTATTTTCCATTGAATTTTACGGCAAACTGTTTTGAACGGTGATTTGTTTTTCTAAATACTTGATATATTTTTGAAATAAAATTAAAAGACAATTCTATTCGTAATTTGATCAGTAATATACTGTATTGCATAGTCAAAAGTCATTAAAACCATTTACTCTTCTTTTATATTTTACGTGCTAGGGTTTTATTTCAAAATAACGTTAAGTGGATATTTTGTTTTGAAAATACTGCTTATAGAATTACTAAAAGCATTTTTTATAACCCAAAGCAGGTTATTTCATTGTGCGTAAATACGATTTAGTTGCATTTTGTTATACAGGGTGTCCTATAATGTTTTGCTGGATTTTTTTTGTGGGGCTATCTAAAGTCCAAGGTGTACGAGACACCACCACGCACTCTGAGGGCTTTACGATTGCGTATTGGGGCTAAACTAAACGCTATTTTAAACAAAATGATACGAGCTGTTTTTGTAAATTTAAGGTCTAGACTTTAAGAATGCGTTGCGGACAGTAAGGCGCCTGGAGAACATTATTTTCAAAAAATAAAAATCCGTAATCATTGTTAGCATTTTCACAAAAAAATAAAGCATTTTAAGCAGATTTGTTTTATTTTAGTTAAAAAACGGCCAAACAATATGGGACACCCTGTATATTAAAGATAATCGTAAATTGTAAAATAAAAAAGTAAATATGTATTGGGTTTGTTTCAGCCCCACAAAAACCGATTATTATACGGTTACGCGCAAGCCCAGTCAAATAAACCAGGATGGTTTATTTGACTGGGCTTGCGCGTGACCGTACAATAACCGGTATTTTGGGGGGTTGGAACAAAGTAAAGGTGGAAATAACGGTTCTTTTTAAATAAGGTTCCCTTTGCCGAGAAATAACGTTTTAAAATAAAAGAATTAAATAATATAACAATGGTAAATAATACTTTAAATAAAGCATTATAAAACATAAATGTTTAATAAAAAATAATTCAAATTTCACCAACAAAATTAAACTTATTACCTATAAATAAAATATAAAAACAAATAACATTTATAAAAAAGATATAAATTAAATATTAAAAGGAAACTTATTAATGAACAAAATATACATACCTATAGTTAAATGTAACTTTTGAATTTGGTTAGAAAACTGTCTAGTAACTTCGTTCCCAAAAACGTTATTTTAAAACGTTATTTCTCGGCAACAGGAACGAGTAACACCTTATTTAAAAAGAACCGTTATTTCCACCTTTACTTTGTTCCAACCCCCCAAAATACCGGTTATTGTACGGTCACGCGCAAGCGGTGGTTTATTTGACTGGGCTTGCGCGTGACCGTACAATAACCGGTATTTTGGGGGGTTGGAACAAAGTAAAGGTGGAAATAACGGTTCTTTTTAAATAAAATGTTAATCGTTCCCGTTGCCGAGAAATAACGTTTTAAAATAACTTTTTTGGGAACGAAGTTACTAGACAGTTCTCTAACCAAATCCAAAAGTTAAATTTAACTAGGTATGTTTCATTTTTATATTTAATTTATATCTTTTTAATAAATGTTATTTGTTTTTATATTTTATTCATAGGTAATAAGTTTAATTTTGTTGGTGAAATTTGTATTATTTTTTATTAAACATTTATATTTTATAATGCTTTATTTAAAGTATTATTTACCATTGTTATATTATTTAATTCTTAAACCATTTATTTGTTACACTTTCATATTTTTAAATTTGAAACCAAAGCGTTTACGGGAATACGAGTTTCAGTCGTTTCTGCAGTCCATCTATAACGAAGAACGGGCAATCGGTGCGTCTCTCCTGGCGTTCCCGTGCCTGCCGCTTACTAACAAAAAATACCTAATAACCAATAACCTATAAACCAAATAAAATCCCGAAAAATCGAGTTTTTCTTAAACAACGCCCTCTAGTTGGTTAACTACAAACTAGCCGACATCGAAAAGAACGACATTTAAAAGAGCTTTAAATTTTATTTGAAACGCGAATCCATTTGAACTACTTTTAATATAATATATAGGAGATAGAGCTATTTGAAAGTTGCATTATTTACTATCATACCCCACCCTTATTATTGGAAATACGACAAAAAGTCCTTAACCAAACTGATGCCGAAATAAATGTTAAAAAAATGTATCTCTGGAAAATATTTTATATAATTTTAAAAGCCATTGTTTGACTCGCATGGTTGACAATTTTCTTTTTATTATGTTTCATAAAAATATAGAATACTTAGTTAACCAAAACGTCGAAAAATAATTAGTTATTTCTCCGAGCCTCAACAACGTAACTTAATGGTAAAAATTCAGAAAATAGCAAGATAAATTTTATCTCTTTGTAATTTATGAATACCTATTTTAAAACCATCTTACTTCATGCTTAAACTCCACTTGTAGAAATATACAAAACATGTATTTTATACTTATTTTTCTTTTGTGCATGTATGATACGTTATATCGAAAATATACAATAGCTTAGTTTTGTATCAAAGGGAATAAAGTAGATAGATAAAGTCAGAAAAATGAGAAAAATCTTATGCAGCTTTTGTTTTACTATGCGAGAATATTTATTTTATTTGTTTTAGGTAAAAATGCTTTCTAAATTTAACTCAAAAAATATGTTTCTTTTTACGACTTGTATGGCATTTTATTTCCGTTTGATCAGTTTATTTAAGCCGAACAAATACTTTTAACCTTTTGTAACGCGCTCTCCAAACGGTTTTTTTATATATGTTTATTTTAGCCTAGTCCGAGAAAAAATAGTACAGGCCGAAGGGCAAAAATGGATTTGTTGAGTGTTTGTAATAAAGGGTTCCCGCTAACAAACTACCCATTTTAATACCTCAGTTAAATTGTTAAAAATTAATCAAGCTAACATTTTGTTACACCTAATTATAATCTACTCTTTGGGATTTACTGTAACGTACATTGTATCCTAAGTTTTAAAAATTACGTCTTTAAAGTGAGTGCCGTCAACTTTAATGCACTTTTTTATATTTGACAAGAAATGACTCATGACACGATGAAGGAAAACCTGATCTTTTCGCCGGACTTCTTTAGCAACTTGGACTTTAATTTCTTTGATGTTTTCTGGACGAGTCAAAAAAACCTTTGCCTTAAAATCCCCAAATCGTGAGATAAGTTCATAGATAACCTAAATTTAGATATATAATGGCTAATCGCATTTATGGCAAGTTTACGACCTCGCGCACTAAACAAACGATAGTGTCATTAAGCATGCGTATTTAAAAAGCAGGACCAGTGCCGGACTCAGAAATTTGTATGTCAATAATTAATTTATATTTATGAAATATATTTTTTATATATTTAGATACTAAATTCTTTTATTTTACGTTTCTATTCATATATAAATTATGTTAGGTAGTAATATAAACAATAAGGTAACAAAATTTATATTGCAAAATTTAAATAGAAAAAATAGGGGCTAAAGACCCAGTTTTAGTACCGCCGAAAAATGGTTTGGAAACTGTTAGAATTTATTAAACGCGGGACTATCGACTTTAAACGGTTTTATGTCAGTTCAAAAACCACGAAGTTTGAACGCTTTCTATATATTTAAAGGGTTTTGCTTTGCTTGGGGATCAGTGAAGGGATCGTGTAATACACTGTCACCTGTTGTTTGGGAATGTGTTTATTTGACTGGACTTGCATATGGCCGTACAATAAACGGTTTTTTGCGAGATTGGAACAGACTTATAAACAGAAGGGTAAAAATGTTTATACAGATAACCCTTTTCCTGCTTACACTTATGTTTTCGATAGCGATAAAAGGATATTCTAAACATCTTAAATGTATTTATACAAAACGAGCATTTATTTACTAGAGGCAGCCATGCCGTTTGGCAGTGCGAAAGAAAAAAAATAATCATAGTATAACCTTTCTCCGTAGCTCCAACTAACGTGTCGATAGATCGACGCGGAGAGACCGACAAATCAGCACGCAGAGCAAGGTATATATATTCTTTTCACCGACCAATGAGTGCGTTGGAGGGAGAAAAAGGTTATACCGCTATTTTTTCTTTCTTGTACAAATGATTGTTTTCCAGGTGGCAAGAGTGCCTCTAGTAGGTATATGCTCCAAGGGAATATGTTTTATGTTGTAATCATACTTACTGACTTTTTAGATTAATGCAATACATTTTTTGTTCAGATTTTTTTAATCCGAAATAAATAATTAAAGTGATTTTTTTTTCAATTATGATTGGGTTAGAGTTATGTTCGGTCGTATTCGACATTTTTTATTATTATTAACTACAACGCATCCATTGTGAACCAGTACAAAAATTCGTGGCTTTCCATAGCTGTAACATTTAAAAAAACTAGAGGAATTTAAGGAGCTGACAATGGATAATATGTTTATTTTTGATTAAGAACAACATCTAAACAAACCAATGTGTTTCACTGGTTCAAAAAACCAGTAACCATGTTTTTTTAACCAGTGTAATATATATTTTGTTTAAGTCATCAATTGACGAAGTACGGCACTGGCCGGCGACGAATTTGTGAATAAAATCGATTTGCTAGTCCGTTCTGCGCATGATTTAGGACCCTAAGAGATGACTAGAGCCACGGCGCACGGACACATTTTTTCGCCCATAAAATCTCACTTTTGAACCGCGCATCTGATACCCTTTACCGGTCCATATTGAGGTCAGTGGATAAGTTGCCCATTAAACACTTTTCGCAGAACTCGTTTGGAGATGTAACGGTATGTATGGTACGTTTCACAATAATTCGTTGATTTCTCGTTTTACCTGCTACTGTTAGTGGTAAAACTCAATATACTTTGGGTACCTACATGTATAGTTGGATCATTTTTAAAATGAAAATTCGGTGCCGTTTAAAAAGACAAAAAAAACATAAAAAGTTGCAAAAAAGATTTGGCGGCGCCTTTGCTTTTTATAATGTGCCGCTTCCCGCAGGTGTCTGTAATAATGGACCATATAAAAAGCAAAGCCAACCGAAAATAAAAATAAAATCTTTTTGCTACTTTTTATGTTTTTTTTCTTTTTAAAGGGCACCGAATTTTCATTTTAAAAATGATCCCACTATAGGTCCAGACTTAAAATTTTCTTTAGTTATTATTGTACCTACTTTTTGGTATATTATGTAAGTTATAGGCAAATTGCGGGTGTTGAATATAAAGTCTTATCGTCTTAGTTCATCAGTCGTTTGGAGTTTGTCAAGTTATTTTCGTGTGTGTTATTGAGCGTTCAAAATAGCTAACCTAAACTATTAATATTAGTAGGTAATCAAGACCTGTACCCTTTCAAAAGGTGCGGTGCCTACACAATAGATATTTGTCAGGCAACCTATTTATGGTTGGGATTTCCACTGAGGGTTGTAATTTAAATTTTATTGCGGTCAAGAAATCAATGAATTATTGTAAAACGTACCATACTATCGCTCCATCTTCTTCTATTGAGTTACTTCTTATGTAAATTTCTACGCAAAAAACTCGTTGTTGAACTGAATAACCCATAAGGGTTAAAACTAAACATTAAATTATGTGTCTAAGGTCTACAAAAAAATAAGTAGTGTGTGCTGGGTGTCGGACTAAGATTGTCTGGCGCATTTTTTTCCACTGAACACCAATCTGAAGTCAAAATTGGAGGTCAAACAGCAAAAAATCGAGAAAAGGCGTAATTTCAGATATTAACGATTTTTTTTAATTTAAAACGTCAATATTTCAAAAACTATAAACGATACACGAAACTTTATATGATATAAACGATGTATTTTTATAAGACCTTAAATTTGAGTTATATAACATTTTTGTCTAAGTGCAATATTTTTCGAGTTATAGTCAAAAAACTGAATTTTCAGGATTTTCAGTTTTTTTTTTAATTTTTTTACAAATTTTGAAAGATTTGGGATTTAAAGAAATAAAATAAATGATTTATAATAAAAAAATAACAAAAATCACATTATAATAGGTATCCTATTTTGGACTGATTTTTTTGTCAAAATTACATTTTCTTTTATATCTGGTTTATTATGTATCGTAAATGTTTACATAACCTTTTATATAGACAATTTAAAAAACTCCATTTTTTGTTTTATGAAATTTTTTGTATCTCTTATAGTTTATACAGTCGTAGTCCAAACATTTCCCGGTAGCAGGTTTTTGCCCGTAAATGTACCGTATCAGTTTTTTGGGCTTTTCTTGATTTTTGCTGTTTGACCCCCAATTTCGAATTCAGATTCGTGTTCAGCCGACAAAAAAACGCCAGAAAATTTTAGTCCGACACACAACACACACCACTTATTTTTTTTGTGGACCTGTGTAATGTATTAAAAAAATGTTCTTTTACGAAAATCAATTTTATCCTAGTTTTGTGACAGGCGCCTCCTCGTTTAATAATATGTTGATTAAAATCCCAAATAAAATAATGGTATAAAAAACGTACTGACTTATGTCATATAGAATTTATTTTAATATTAAAATATGTAGTCTATTATGGGGCACCCTCTATATGAGCTAAAGGTTTTATCGAGTAATCATAACTTCGTTATCCTTCTACCTAAAGTTATGAGATTTGGTATGTAAATTTACATAGCTATTCTAATTATCTGTCAAAAAAAAAAAAATTAGAAAATTGTGTCAAGTAGTTTCTGAAATATTAAATTTTAAAAATCGCCCAATTTACTATTGACTGACTGACTGACTTACTTACTCATTGAGTTATCAGAATTAGGTATGGGACACTTCCCGTTCGAGTAGAAACTTGAAATTTGGTATGTAAGTAGGTTTTAGAACACAAGAAAAAGAAAAAATCTAAAAACTCAAAACACCCTGAAACAGGGTCGGTAATATCGTATATTCGTGGGGTATAATTGTCTTAGATTTTAAAATGGGGCCAAAATTTTATTTACTAAACAAATAAAATTGTTATATTTTGTCTATCAGACCTCAAACCAGACGCGATTAAAATGAGCAATTTTTATTAAACGTTGGGTTCTACCGACATAGCAAGGTATACTGAAAAAAAGGGCATAAGATCCCTTCCTTATTTTTTTTGTTCATTCATTAAACTGAAAAAACAAAAACACTCAAAATCTCGTCCTTTTACAGTATTGATATCTAAAATACGACCACGTTTTGTCCGCAATTTTGTTTCATTTTTTTTTGACTTGACAAGTTTTTTACTAATGCCTGTATTAATTAAAAAAAAACATATTTCAATACAGATAGATCAGTAAAAGTCAGCCAACTCGCAATTATTATTTTGACAACTTTTTTTTCAGGTGCTATCGTTTTCTTCGTAGCTCGTCCTACATGGGCTTATCATCCATAAGCGGACTTCTGTGTGTCCTTAGTACCTAAATACCAACATTATTAGGGCGAGTTACCTTAAAATTTTCCTAATAAAAGCAAATAAGGCACCACGTGCTCTTTAAGACACTCCTTTATATGCTTACCAGTGTTGAGACTACCTCTTAGAAATTTAACAACGTGTACGATTACTTTTTTATCTTCCGGTTGTACCTACAGTACAGAGCACATTGTTCTCCGAAATTTCTATATATTCTGTGGAAACAGTGATGTAAATATCTTGTAATACGGGTCTCCTCAGTAAAAAGGACGCGTTGCCTACTTTCTGTATCATAATCTGCATGTGTAACAGGTACCTGAGATTAAAAGGTCCTTGTTTGGACTTTTTAATACATAAATTAACCATATTAATATAAATCATATATCTATAATTGAGGTACATGAAATGTTCATAGATTTTGAATTAAGATCTTCTACCAATATTCTATTCCAAGCTGTAACAGGAACTCTTTTTTCACAAAGAAATTAGAGCTGAAAAAACGATCTTCGGCTGCCCTTATTGCACCTCGTCTTTTATGTCTAGATCTTCTTGAATTTAAATGTTCCAGTTTTCCTAAATATTTATATCGCATCGGATCTAGTACTTCGAGAAATGTTGAGGATACCTGCGATATATCAAATGTTACAACTTAAGCGGCTTTTTCTGGACTCATTTTTAACTGTTTCATTTTTAACCTTAGTGGTAAAAATGGTAATACGAAGATCGAGGGGAAGGTTGGAAGGTATCGAAAGGGATCGTAGAAAAACGTTGAACAAGAGTAAGTTCACAGGATAAAAACCTTTCAAAGTTATAGTACAAATACATTGTTTTGTTTCTACCTGTATGTTAGCAAGTTTTTCATTTGTCGAAAAATCTGACCTAAAAATAAAAAGAAAATAACAATTCTGAAGATGTTGCCTTCACAGCCTGTGTCATAAAAATAGGTCCGTTTTAAAATTATGTTTATATAACATTTTTGTCTTATTTTTGTCAAAAAAATATTCCATCAAGCGTTGTTGTATGTTTTTTGAAACTTCCTGTATATATGCTCCCTTTATTTTTCGTTAGTTAAACAGTCATTGAATCGTTTATTTGTTAAGCATGAGGGCTATAATTAAAATAGCGTATAGGGGAGCCGCTCGAACATGACGTGTAATGTACTTGTGGCTTAAACTAAATTATTACCGAACCTACTTGGGTTACATAGTGTATCAAGTATAAGTTAAAAAGAAACACATGACATTTTCACAGTATTGTTGGTGGAAAGAATATTACGACTTCAGGCAACTGTATCTATACTGTGTAATTTTTTATAGAAAAAATACTTTTGGTAATTAGAAAAAAAATTGGTTCATTATCGCATTAGTCCATAACTAGAATAATTGAGGCATTTAAACCTGATATTGTTTACTCTGTAGGAAAAGAGAAAGAACAACACCAGAAACTCGTTTAAAGTTTTTAAAACAAACCTATTGGTCATCGTTTGGTCGGTTTTTGATTTTGATATTTGTAAAAAAAAATCAAACCCAACTGAATTTCGCGGGTTCAGTCTTCTGCGGGTCTAAATACTAACCTTTTTACATCGGTGGGTAGTGAGCATGTGAAAGAGACAATACTTTGGTGTTATATCGGCGTAGATTATATTAATTTTAAAGTACAATCCCAACTAACCAACCAACATCCTAATATAAAAAACTTTCTGTACAATTTTGCAAGCCGAGCTAGCTGAATTGAAAACCAACTATAAAAGAATTAGTTACTAATAGGTCCTGTGCAATGGTCGAAGCAAATATGTGTGTATTAAAATAATCGGATTAAATCCTAACGGTTATAGACTCTACTTGGATAAAGTTCTTCCAAGCGAAAAGTATCATGTTTGCGCTTTATAAAGAAAGCGCAAAGTTGTACTTTTTCAAAAAGCAAGCGATTTCTTACTTTGTCGCTTGCCGAGTGGCAAAGTAGCCAAAATGCTTGCTGACTACCATGGAAACCATAATAGAAAAACTGTAAAACTGGTTTTTGTTGTTTTTGACAGTTGTGGGTGTAAACTGTTAAATTTGAGGTTATCAATAATCAGCATTTTTATGTTAGCGAAGGTGTCTTTAATACATAAAAAGTGTAGTGAAAATACCGCAATATTATTGGTTTAATTATCGTGTAACAGCTCCTTCTCCTGCCTTCTTTAGTTTTTTACTAAAAGATCGACGGTTAGAAAGGCAAAAATTGTTTTACTATTTTTCAATTTGCAACAATTCAAACAAAATTTTTTACATATTACCACCGCCATTGGACGTTTGCGTTTTTAAAACTTATCACAAAGTTGAAGTGTGACGTTATCGCTTGCTGCGTAATAAAATATGAAAATGCTCGGTAATTTCGAAAGAAGTAGGGTATTACTTTATTTCTGTTTAATAAATTTTAAAAAATCGGTTTACTTTTTTATGTAAATTTTGATGGTGGAAAATATTTGGAGTATGTTTTGAATTAAATGTATATTTTTCGCTCTCCATCTAGCCATGCGCTTTTTTACAAGCGTAAGAGTAATGTGTTGCGCTTTTAATTTACAAACGAAAAAATTAAAAAAAGCTTTTTTTTGGTAAAGCTTACACGTATGAGTTAGAATCTTTATATATCAGATTAACCTAGCCTCTCATATATTTCTTTGTTGTTTTTTAAATGTCACTTTCGTTTTATATACTGCACTTTTTTAATGTTAATTTATTCTTGTATTTTCATTTTATGTTGTATGTATTAAGTTATAATTTTAATCAGTCACCTTCGTTAATTAATTTTTTAGTGCTTTTACATTTTAAAATAGATTTTTTTATTTATGTTCTAAGCTCTACCTGAGCTAATCAAGGCATTTTATATTTAGAATGTTAATTTTTAATATTAGGTTGTTTTGTCTAGAAGTAAGTATTTTACCAGAGACAATTTTAAGCTATTTTGAAGGTAAAAAGGAAAAACGTATTTCAGCTTTTTAGAATAAGGAGCTATGTCTTTAATTTAAACTAGTATCCATGATTGCATTGTCATGTCACTATATTATTTAAGCAAGTTCGCATGGCTTCATAATATTTTTCAAGAATTTGTTGCGATGCTTATACAATAAGTATTCATTGAACAAGCAAACAAGACAATTTTTTTATAAAGTAGCTAACAATAATAATATCTTATCTTTATTTTGTATCATATGGAAAATTTCTCGCTACTCATACAATGAAATCTTTCATGTATCAAAATGATTTTTTTTTCAAAAATTTGTCAAAATGGCATTATTTAGGGGAACCTCAGAAAACTTATAATAGTAAGGGATCCGAATTAGAGGCAACCTTCATTCATCTGCTTACCGGATGAAAACTATTTTTGGTGAAGTATAGTATGTAAACAAATGTATTGCGAATGGGTTGTCTTAAAAGGTTATGTTCAAGCCTATAATAAATTAAAAAAAAATTAAAACAATTATTGATACTTATAATGTTAATTCTTATTTTTTTTTCTACATGTCATTATAGATTTACCTACCACTAATTTTTTTCTTCATTTTCATAAATAAAAATTTTAATAATTTCTTTAATTTTTAATATTTAAAATATGCATATATATATATATATATATATATATATATATATATATATATATATATATATATATATATATATATATATATATATATATATATACAGGGTGTCCCAGAATATGTGGGCAATCTCTCGGAATCTAATAGAAAACATAAAAATATTATGACAAGTTCCCATAAACTTTTTTCCTACGACCCTCCCCTACGGAGATACAGGTACATAACAGACGCCCCTGGGAATCGGTTTTTTTAAAACAACTTTTTAAATACTACTAGTAAATTAATATTTTTTTAATATGACGGTTACTAGATAAGTCTTCTTAAAATAAACTCATTAAATAATATTTGGCTCATTTAGTTTGCCAGGAACGGACTAGCTCTCACACAATAATAGCAATTTTTTTAACACCCTGTATGATAAGGGCTCAACAATATTATTTTTTGATAGCTTTAACCTTAAACTAAAACAAGGGTGTTCTTGATTGAAATGGATAAGATCAACTGTTTACGAGAAATAAAATATTATGGTTAGTATTTTTTTTACATTATACAGGGTGTTTTCTAATTGAACGTTAATATTTAAGGAGGCAATTTTTGGGTTTATTCTAAGAAGAAAACTTTATATGAACGTATGTTCTAAACGTCTTAACTTTTGAGATACAGGGTGGTAAAATTTTCGAAAATAAATGATTTATTTTAAAAAAATTTACCACCCCGTATCTCAAAAGTTAAGGCGTTTAGGACATACGTTCATATGAAGTTTTTTTCTTAGAATGGACCCAAAAATTGCCTTCCTAAATATTAAGTTAATTACTAACCATAATATTTTATTTCTCGTAAACAGTTGATCTTATTGAATGATGAAATTGAATTTAGGAAAGAATAAAAAAATCAACATTTTTGCAAGTACGCATTTTACTACTTTTTCTTGAATAATACTTTCACATTACTAAACAATAATAAAAATAAATATGCAATGGAAATAATGTAAAATGTAAAAAAAATGTAAATGTAAAATGCGTACTTGCAAAAATGTTTTTTTTTAAATTTTTCTTATATTCAAATTTTCTTTAGTAAGTTCGGAATCGGGTTAAGAAGTAAATTTGGAGCAAGTTTTTTATTTATAATTTCACGTTAAAAGGCCAAAAATGACTGTTTGCTCTTGTTCGATTTTATGTTTTTGCATTTTTGAGACGCCCTGTTTGATAAAAATCTATTTTCTCATTGTAGTTCATATTTTCTTGACAAGCAGAATTTGTAATTAAGAATTACTTTTTTTCGTATCTTTTAATTTTTGGTCCATTTGTCCTCTTGTTAACCACATCCACGGACATACTGTTTTTCTGAAGTTGTTTTAATTAAATTCTTAAAAATATAGGTTCTTAAGTAAATAAATGATTTAATTGCACCAGAATATGAAATAATTATAGACAATATTGCACTTTAAAATTGTAATAATTGCACCTATAAGGGAATTTTCTTTTAAGTCAAAAAAAAATTTAATATGACAAATCTTTTAGAAAAGGATTATTGCAACCCCTTCTTTAATAATAATATCCATCTTGTCCAATATTTATAACTATTAAACACTTCTGTTTCCCTAAATTTGTCTAATAAGTGGTGTATTATTATTATTATTGTTATTTCTTGTAAAGCACTTGTTGCGTAATACCCATTAAAGGGCAAGGTCACTTTATTATATTTTACCATAAACACCTGTTGATATGACCCTATTAGATAATCCAATTTTTCCGTTTCACTCTGTACATACATGACACTATTAAATATACGACCTAACTGTCTGTGGTCCTTCGTTAGACACCCTCGGGCTAGGGAAACTTGAAAAAGGTATTATAGAACAGAACAGCTCTGTCGATTCAGTTGGTGCTTATTAGAGTTTAGAGTCAGTCGGTGGGTCAAAAACTTTATTGTGGCGCCAAGTATTTTAATGTTAAATTTTCTCGGGAAAATGAATGCGTGCGGATAAAACTTCAATCTTTTACATTTTTTTCGTATTTAATAAAACCGTATAGCAGTGTTGAGTTGGGTGTGTTTTTTTGGTTAAAAGTTGTTGTTTCATGAGTGTTGGAACTGACATCTATATGCTGCCGTCATTGTGTAAATGGGGGCTGCCGCTTTTAAGTAAAGTATGTCTGATTAATTTATAATAAAACGTTTTTAGATTTTTAAATGAGAATTTTACCGTATCAAGTCTTGAGTAACCGATTTTAGTTTTACCCGTATTTAACCTAAAAACTTATTAGAAATGAATGGAAACTAGGATTTTTCTATTATAGTTAATTGTATTTAATTAAATTCAATTAAAGTGCATTGTAATCTATTAAATGTATTATTCTAAAGAGTGTTTTTATTAAATTTGTTTTTTTTTGTTTGGTTATTTACTTTTTTTTATAAAAATCACTTTAAAAAACAAACCTATCTATTTTAATATTTTAATAACTTGGGGTTCGTAACTACTCTCTAAAACATAAAGGTGATACAAACATTACACTTAAAAAAATAAATGCAGTTATCAATATCGTAATACATTATACTTTTTTCGCTCTACTTAAAACTGTACCACTGTAATTTGAAAAATGACTATGGCTTTTTTTTTTTTAAATTAAATATAAGCAAGCAACTTATTTGACGTGCCAAAAATGGGATCTAAACCAGTTTTAGTTTATTACAAAATAGATAATCTACCTGATTAAAGGCCAATTTAGAAACTTGATGTTTAATGTAACCATTTATAAACGCCGTCCGGCTTTTTTTTGGCTCTTTGAACTTATTGTTTCTTGTCGCAAACTGTTAAAACTTATGTTTAGTTTATTTTGTAATTTTTTAATTTGGTCGTTGTTAGTGCGGTAAATTTTATTTAAAAAAAAACCCTTGTCATAATGATTCCGACGTTCCGTTACCGCTGCTGTTGTGCTTCCCGTTAGCAAGTTAAACTTTTGGCGTTTAATGTAAACATTGGGTCCGGTGTCGTTTAGCTCCATTCGATTTGAAAAAAATAAATATTACAGATAAAAAGAACACATTTTGTTTAGTAGATTTCAAAAAGAAAAAATCCGAAAAAATGCATTTTTGCAGAGAAAAATAAAATTAAAAGTCGAAAAAACACTATGTTTTTAGGTTAAGTAAAAGGCCAGGATTGGCGATGTTGTCGGATCAAAAAAAAATGTTTGACGGCGCATTTATGATAAAGAAATTTTACAATTAAATGAGGAAAACCTAACGACAACTAACCAAAAACTAACCAGAACTAGGTAATAGTTTGAAAATTGTTGTGTTTTAGTTCTTATTAGTTGTTTCTATAAAAAAAAACTTTATTTCTGGTAAATGAAAAAAAAAACAACCTTCAATAATAACAAATTATTAGAAAACATCTGGCAACATTGCTTTTAAAAGGAAATCTAAACAAAACGACATCGTTTCATCTCTTTTTGTAGGTATTCTTTCTCACTTTTTTCATGTTGGTCGGCCATATTTCTTCAGTATATTTTATATGGGAAATAAAGAAATTATTTTATTTTGTGTTAATGTGAGTAAAAAAATAATTTTTTCAGACCCTATGTGTTTTATTATGGTGTAACAATTAGGGGACAAAAAAAATTATATCAAAATATTGCTGTTTAAAAATGGAGCTAAAGTTCACCGAAACCGTAAACATTTATAAACGCCGTCTCCATGTATCATATACTTCATTTGTTCGACAGCGAAACGACAACATCAACGAAACGTTAAATTTATGAATGGGCAATAAGTTTGTATAAACCTGTACATACATATCATATTTTAATATACACATAATTAAGAAAATAAACTTTAAAAACAATCCAAAATATCTTAAGCTAAAAAATAACTCCAACACAAGAAATTTAGATTTGTTTGTATTTACTAAAATATTCAAAGGCCTTACCCTTAAATGTTAATGATTTCAATAATCAGAACCGAAGCCATCAACTACCTAGTTACATATTTTTTTTAATGAAAACTTTTTGTACGTAACTTTTTTATCAACATTAGTCGTATTTCGCCTAATCTGCACATGATAAACCTATTTTTGTGTACTCTGTTCTGTTATATCAGAAGTAGGAAAAAAAAATCAAAAGATTATAGCGTAAACACAAAGCACACCTTTAAGCCACAAAACAGGTAGTTCAAACAGGTGTCACAAACCGGCTTGCATAACGAAACTGAATGTTAAAAAGTTAAGTCATAAGGACGAGACATCGTCAGGTAGAAATTTTGTGGATAAAAATAGTTAAAAGATTCCGCAAGGTGTATGGTTTTATTTTTTAATATAACACGTTGAGTTTTAAAATAAACACAGTAACATTATAATGAAAACTACTTACTCATTTCTTTTAAGATATTTTAAGACCTTACTACTGTTATGTTTAAAATTGTTCCTAGTTAGTGGTTTAGGAGAAAACAAAGTAAATTATTGTTTTTTTATCTATTTATGAACTAAAAATCAAGCCTAATATACTAAAAAAAAGCATGTATACAAAATTTAGGGTCCGGTGTAGTTTAGCTCCATTCGATTTGAAAAAAATAAATATTACAGATAAAAAGAACACATTTTGTTTAGTAGATTTCCAAAAAAAAAATCCGAAAAAATCCATTTTTGCAGAGAAAAATGAAATTAAAAGTCGAAAAAATACTATGTTTTTAGGTTAAGTAAAAGGCCAGAATTTGCGACGTTGTCGGATCAAAAAAAAATTGTTCGACGGCGCATTTATGATAAAGAAATTTTACAATTTAATGAGGAAAACCTAACGACAACTAACCAAAAACTAACCAAAACTAGGTAATAGTTTGAAAGTTGTTGTTGGTTGGTTCTGATTTGTTGTTTCTATTAAAAAAACTTCATTTCTGGTAAATGGGAAAAAAACAACCTTCAATAATAACAAAATATTTGAAAACATCTGGCAACATTGCTTATTGAAGGACGCAACCGTCAACAAAAATGTCTTTTTAGTGTATTCTTTCTCACTCTTTTTCATGTTAGTCCGCCATATTACTCAGCATATTTTATACGGGAAATAAAGAAATTATTTTATTTTGTGATAATGTGAGTGAAAATTTCGTTTTTTCAGACCCTATGTGTTTTATTATGGTGTAACAAATATGTGAAAACAAAAATTATATTAAAATATTGCTATTTAGCAATGGAGCTAAAGTTCACCGTAGCCCAAAATTTATTGAAGTATAAGTTTAAATGCATTTTTTAGATGAATTTTTGTGCTGTGTGTATTTAATTATTTAAAGTTCCGATAGTTTTTGTACTAAACATATTCTCTTCTGGTTTATATGTAATGCTTTTGATTTTCTTTTTAATCTTATTCAGCGTTTACCAAATTAATGCTAGAATACCCAAAGCTCAGTAGTATCACTAACTCTGTTTCTTTTATACATTAATAATTTTTCCTGTGCTACAGTTAATTTAATTCATGGTTTTTGGGCATTCGATTGACAATGATCTAAATTGGCTTAAACATATATTCATACCCATTGCAGCCTTGAAAATGCTCGAAATTATCTTTCTAGTAAGAAAATATTTTTACCCTTCTAATAATAACACTTTATTTGTATTCCAAATCACTTGGAATACTCTTTCCATGTCTAAGGAATGACGTCTTCCACAACTCTGGACATTTTTGATTCCATCCAAAAAGAAGCTATTTGCCATATTAATAACTCCACTCTTACAAGAAAGCTCTTTACTTTTGCTCACCAACGAGCTATAGGGGATATGTCGCTTTTTTATTAGTATTTTCCCAACTTCTGCTTCGAGGAGTTAGCCTACATAATTCCACCTTTATGGAAAAAACTCCGTTTTTTACAGACGGTGAGCTTTAAGTACTTTATTTTCTCCTTTTTTGGGCTACTCTATGAAACAGTACATAATTATCACATAAGAAACACAAATATCATAATCATCATGTCACGTCATGTCAGATTGTTTTTAAAAAAAGCGCCATTTTAACATCAATGGAGCAAGGATTGTAATCCTTGCATTGTGGCATTTTTTAGTTTTTTAAGGTGACCAAAAGATGTGCAAAAATTATGAAAAGAAGGAATTGAACTTTTTATAAAAACTTAACTATGACTGAAAGAGTTTAAAAGGAGTTCATGTAACCTGTATTAAGAAAGGTATCGAGAATATTATAAAGAGTGTCAAGGTTACACCTGAACTATTGCTGTATCCACAATAATAAATACAATTTATAAGTAAGATCGAATAAAAAAGAATTAGCGTTTATCGAGTAATGATTTAGCAACAAAATTTTAAAAATATTATTCGCAATAATAACACATAAGGGTTAAACTTTAATGAAATTAAACAATAACGGCAATACCTGATAATATGCGATTAAGAAAATTAGCCATGTAGAAAAAATACTTTTCACCATTATATCAAAGGTAAAGTTATTTAACAAGAAAATGTAAACTTAAAAAGAAAATTGATATTTCTCTTAAAACTGACTTGCGCAAAACAAATACAGATTTAGTATTTGCACCAGTGGAACAGCCAGACAACTGAAGAACATTCATTATTGGCTAACCTTTAGAATATTGGAACAACTAAGTATCTAAAAGAAAATAAATTACTAATTGAAGATTTTAGTTTTTAATTTCTTTGGCAATCCATTCAAGAAAGCTAATTTAACATCCTCCAAGTCGTTTGGTTTAACTGACTGGCACATCAATAATATATATCTTGGAAAAGCAATTACGACTCATTCAGAAAATCGGTAAATCTTAAGGTTGTTTGCTTACAATGCCCCATAAATAAACTTTAAGGCGATTGCCCTTATGCATGGTTTGACATATTAGTTTTTCTTTATTGAGCTTACTATATTTTAAAAGGTTTGATGTTTTTTGCTTTATATTTTTTTTTTAATAAAGAAATTAACTATTTTGAAATTGAAAATATGGGAAATAGTTCATATTTTTGTAAAGTCAAAGTAAATCATAGTCCAAGTTATTTTTTAAATATACTACATAGTGGCGGCTCGAAGTTAGTCTAATAAAACTTAAACTTAAACTTAACATCTAGCTTTGTTCATTACTCATATTTTTACACTTTGTTATATTAATAATGACACAGAAATTTTAATATATTTCATTTTTCTCTGTATTTACCTTGTTTAGAAGTTTAGAGAGACTAAGACAACACAGGCAAGGCTGAGAGGAGTGTTTGCTCCTGTAGTAGATTATGTTTTTATTATACAACATACGAAAGCAAAAAATAAGGTACAGGGTCTTTGATTATATTTACGTGGTATCTGGAGCCTTTATTTTTGAAAATAGAAAAAAATGTTTTATATAAAAATTGTAGGTTGTTTTTCATATTATCTTTTTAAATTATGTGTAAAAAAATATTGCATTAAAAAAAAAGAAAAAGTATGAGAAACTTCAACTTTTTTAAATTGAACACCCTGTTTATTATGAGCTACAACGAATCTTTTTTTCCTGATTTTAAATATTGATGATATCTGACAAAACAGTTTTTTACATTTTGGCCTAAATTATAAATTTATTGAAAAATCATATTAGTACCAAGAAAGCCATGGAAATTATCAAATTTTTATGATAAATTTGACGTCTCGATATTGTAAAAAGTTAAAGTTTATCATTTTAACCATTAAGGGTAATTTTTTTGTTAATGGGCTATTTATAAAAAAAAATCGCAATTGTGCATCTTTTTAATGGCAACAATAATAAAGTGACGACAGTGCAAAGGAAATATCACTACTCAACTATCCTCAACAACGGGTACCATCTATAGACACTATTAAATACAGATTAAGAAATTTTAGTAACTGTAAAAGCTTAAAAATAAAGGAAAGGACTATAGTACGAAATGAATACGATGATACTCGTTTTTTCCAGGATAATTATTATACTTTTTTTATGGGACTAGCACTACCTACTTTTAATGGTATTGGAAAATCCTAAAATATCAATTTTGGATGCGGCATCTTAACTTATGCGGCAGGATCCAGAGTTTTTAAATAAAATTCTATTCACCGCAAGTTTTTATTCACTTTAGCATTAATGTTTAATCGCAAGAATATCACGTCCAAAGAAAACCCTCACCAAATTTAGCAACCTAACAGTTTTATTGTTTCCATGGCCTTCTTGATAATAAAATAATTTTCTTTTCAATTTATTTATAATTTAAGCTAAAATATCTTAAAAACTGTTCTCTTAAATATCATTAATGTATCTATTTGAATTCAGAAAAAAAAGGTCTTTTGTTGTAGCCCATTATCTACAGGGTGTTCCATATAAAAAAGTTAAAGGTGATTTTATTTTTTTAGCGATATTTTTTATAGATAATTTCAAAAGGTAATATGAAAAAACCTACAATTTTTATATTAAACATTTTTTTCTACCCTTTTTCTAGACCCTGTACATCATACACACGATTTAGATAGGTTATGTCCCATTTTTTAATTTTAGGCAAACTATAAGTAACATAGTTATATAAGCAATTACACTCTAACTCTATTTTTTAAAAAATGAAAGTTCATTCTTCTGTTTTTTAGCAATAAACATTTCAATCACTTTTTAATTAAGTTCAAAATATCACTAATAACAATAGCTATCATTGCAAGAGCATTTAATTTTCTTTGCCCATAGTATTTCCCAAAACCTTTTAATTTTATTTAAAGTTAAAAAACACCTTTCAGTTTCTGATGTAACTATTCATTGGTATGATAACTAATATACAGGGTGATTGGTAAGTAGACCCGAATAATTTTTTTAATTCTGAATCGAAAAACAAAAATACTTTTTTGCAAATTTTCCTTCGTTTTTAAGATATTTCACTATAAAGTTTGCCAAAGAAAAATTTTAAATCCCATTGTGAAGTGTGCTAATCTTAGTTGGCACTTCAACATTACGTCATATGAAATCAAGTTCGACCTTTATTAAAAGTTATACACTTGTCAATCTGTTATTGGAAAAATCACAATACACATAAACAATATCACCGTATTCTTTGTTCGTGAACTCCATTTTCTTGTAATTTCTCCAATAACAGATTGACAAGTGTCTAACTTTTGACAAAGGTCGAAATTGATTTCATATGACGTAATAGTTTGAAAGCGCCAACTAAGATTAGCGACACCCACAATGTGATTTAAAAATTATTCTTTGGCAAAACTTTTTAGTGAAATATCTTGAAAACAAAGGACAATTTACAAAAAAGTATTCTAGGTTTTCGATTCAGAATTAAAAAATTAATTCGGGTCTTCATTTTTTGCCTCTACTTACCAATTACCCTGTATATAAAACCTAAACAATTATTATGTCTTTCCTGCCTATAAAAAATGACTTCATTGTTTTTAATGCTAAGGCAAGAACGGCAACTCTACTTACTAAGTAAATATGTAACTTACACATATACCTTATAAGGGGCTTTGCTTTGTTAGGCCCTGCGACGGGCGACAAGAAGCTGGTGATAAAGTAGCTTTGCACCTTTGAAATATTTATATTTTTAGTTAATAAAACTTAACCTGTTTAAATAGGGCCTTAATTTCATTTTTGAGCCGGCCCCTGGTTACGTAGCAACGCCACTGGCAGCAAATTTACATATTTGTAGTTTAACACTTACCTGTACCGAAAAAGTACTAAAGTTGTGATATTTTTTTATCGGAAATTCCACAAAATGTCAATAATTCTTTAATTATGGCAGTAGTGTTATGCCTTACTTGTGTTTGGGCATTTTTGCGGAGGCGCGAGGCGTGGGAAAAGTTTAGTAATGGCATTTTAAAGCTTGGTCTGATGACGTCATCCAGCAGCGTGGGAAGTAGGGACCGTAGGAAAATAGTGACACGCGCCAAGAGCTCGTGGAAATCACCTAGACAAGCACGTGGAAATTACCTGGACAAGCACGTGAAAATCACCTGGACAAACACCTGGACACTGGTATTATATTTGGAGAGTTTTTAATCATCCCTCGTGGTCAGATCCATTTTACGCTCAGTGATAACATCATTAAATCACTTACGTAGTCTAAAATAAAGATTTTTTTTGTGGATTACATCAACTTGACTTTTTCTTATTTGACCCCTTTTAGCTTTTGAGTTTAACTAGCCTCGTTTTAATAATAAAAATAATTACAAATTATTTCCACTTTCTTAAAAGTGTATATCTCGCACGTTGTTAAAGTTTATATTTGTGTCATGTTATTTTTAACTTTGAGCTTGCCCTGTTATTTGCCTTAAGGTTGGATGAAAGTTTTTGTATCCATCATGTCACCTGTAACTTTGACACTGGCGCGTGCTTTATAGTTTAATGACCCGTGTTGTTATAATCTTTCGGTTATAAATCTGAGAGCTGCAACCCCTACCTACTAATTCGGATTGCCAGACGTGTATTCGGTCATATGTCATATAGATGTGTAGTGCTTTTTAAATTTAAAATTATAGTTGTGATTAATTTAACCAATTAAGCATATAAAAAGTTTGCAGTTTAAAAATATACATTGCATAATGTTAAAAAGTAAAATTATTTTTGATTTATCACGTATTTTCTAATATTTTTGTAGTCATGTTAGTTATAAATAACTCTCTGACACTTGCTTATTTTTTGTCTGAAAGTTCAATATATGATGCTTAAAACAGCTTTTCATTTTTAATATCCAATCTGACAGTTGTAATTATCTTCTAGATTCTTATATTATTTGGCATAGAAACGTGGTCTTTCTTTTAATAAAATTTTAAAAGTTATAAATAGTTTTTTAAATAATGTAAGTCTGCAAATTACAGCTTTCTTTTTTATCTCTATGACAGCTTACGAAGGATTGCTATATATGTATATTAAATAGGTACTATATACTCTACATAAACATACATATACCCAAGTACCAAAGTACCGTGAGTGCCGGGTTTTCCGGTGTTTAACCCAGTTATCCATTCCCCAGTTCCGTCAACGCTGTCCAAGCACTAAAACATGGGAATGTTGCATATTACAGCAACTTTTAGACAACGTGGTAGTGCCGCCACGGACCTTATTTTAAATAACTACTACCTAAATATGTCTCCTCGGCTGGGTATCGAACCCGGATCGCCGGGGTTTCGAGCCAAGACTCACAAGCGGCCAGGTACACGAAGCGTCTTGAGCTCCGCTTGTGTGATCCCCAAATTTAGGCAATTAATAAATACAACTAAAAACGTGGAAAAAGACTCGCGTCTAGAGAAACCCCGCTGGCGAGCTTCTTGACAATGTTGACACATGAAGCATGCTTTTTCTAAATAATGCATTTAATATAAAAAAAAGCAAATCATGGGTCTTTTATTGTACGTCTCCGCATTTTTACGTCTGAAATGTAATTGGGGAAAATAAAAAGCTGCTTTGCTAACCAGAACTAACCATAACCGACTCTTTTAAATTTGTGTAAATTATTTCTATATGGAAGTTATTAATTAACCTAATTTTTATAATTTTTGATATGGTAGAAGTTATAATTTTTTTTAAAGTGTAATTATAATATATTTCCCGGGTTTTTCTAATACGTTGTTAAAACCTTGTTTATAATTTCTACAAATAAATTAGGCAAATTCAAAAGCCCTAAGTTCAGTCGGTCATGGTTAGTTAAAGCGGCTTTTTATTTTCCCCAAATATTTTTTAGGCGTGAAAATACGGAGACGTATTAAAAAAGACCCCAAATTATTACAATAAAATGTAATTTTTTGGGTTATGACAAATTCTAACCACACTGTTTATTATTCCCTTTCGGTAGAATTTCTTCATAATATAGTGTTTGGTTAAAAACTAAACACATTTACCTCGGATAATCTATGGTATGTCAGGCCAGTTGCCTACCTATCAAAATATTTTCAGCGGGATCCAAAGACGCTTCGTGTATCTAGCCGCCTGTGCCGAGACTCTGACCACTACGCTACCGAGGAGACACAGAGCTACAGGCATTTTAAATTTTTTGTCAAACCCAGATTTTTTTGTTTTTGGTTTTTTTCTTCGATCATATACCTACTAGAGTAAATCTTGTCGCTTGGCCGTGCGAACAATCATGCTCCAACTCACTTATTGGTTTGCGGGGAGGGGTTTCTACCTCGCTTTGCGTGCTAATTAGTCAGCGCATATCGACATATGTCGTGCTACTTATAATTCTTTTTCATTTTGCAGCTTAGATTTTGATATTACATGCTTATTAAAGCTCTTGAAACATTTGGTGATTTGTCGCAAAAAAGTCATTTTTTTAGAGGTAAATTAAACTTGTGAATTGTTCTATGAATAACGTAAATTTGCAAATTATCTGCTTAGGTATTTTTTTTCAGCATTTTTGGTATGTTACCTCTTTGGTTAAAGTGTTATTTGTTATTGATCAGTTTCAGCACTGACACATTTCTTTGTGTTGCTAAAACTCTGATGGTAATTGACAATTTTTTAAATTTTCCAGGATTAGAATAAAAAAGTTGGGGTAAGAGGAAAACTAAAGACGCATTCCAAAGTATTTATATTTTTTAATAAATTATGTTACAATTTATTGCACTTCAATTTTTGGTGATGGACCCCCACAAACTTTATGATGTTGTTCATGTTGTAAAAAAAAATAGATGACCGGTGAGGTATGTCTCTATGTTCGTTTTTAATTATTTTTTTTTAAATATATAACCTAAATAAATTTATTGTACCATCAAAAGGTAATATAAATAATATAGCTCAAACCTCTTAAAATTTAATTGGCTCTGCAAAGCAATCCATTGGGTCTAATCTTCTATATGTACGAGAGTAATTGCGTCAAAGTTTATTTGTGGAACATTGTCGGCAAACAGCCTTAAGATTTACCGATTTTCTCAATAAGTTGTAATTGCTTTCCCAAGATAAATTTATTGACGTGCCAGTCAACTAAATCAGCTGACTTAAAAGGTGTAAAATTAGTTTTCTTTAATTGATTGCCAAAAGGATAATAAATAATTCTAATATAAAAGTGTTTATTTTTCCATAAACTTATTTAAACTGAGATATCATACAGTTTTCTCTATAACCTTGGGTTATTTATCAACTAAAGGTCACCCTGTTGTCCTCTAAATTTGTCTTTATGTTTATTGCACTTAAATAGGTTCGAATAGTTTCCTTTAAGTAGTTCTTGTCTAGCAGTTGAGTAGGTTTGACATCAACATTACTTTGTCGAGTATTTTGTTCTGCTTGGCACTGCAGAGTTAAATTTGTGTCTTTGCAATAGTGACGATCTATGTTGTCTTAAATTAACTAAAAAATATTACTTTTAAAAAGTGAGAAGATTCTTTTAGTAAAGAGTCAAACCATATTAAAAAAATAGTCCCCAAAAATGTAAATAAAACTTTAGTAATGCCAGGTTGTACAATAAATAAAATTTCTGCAACGAAGTACAGGTCATTTTATGTTTCAGTATATTTACCTAAAAATTATATTTAGAATGCTGTTTTTTATTTCTAAAATATTGTTTTTTTTTTAATCCTAAAAATAAAGTATAGTTTTTCGTCCCCTTTTATAAAACCTTTTCAATTTAATCAGTCTTTTACCCCAACATGGTTTTCAATTCGGTTATAGAGGCAACTAAATTGAATTAATTGCGCAGATGTCCTATTTTAATTGTTTACTTACGTGACTAGGGAAGAACCGCATCAAGGGAATTTTGTAGATCTTTACATTTTGGGGTTCCTAGATTACAAAATACAGGGTTTTTTTTTATTTTCGCCTGTGCGTAGGTGTGTCTAAAAGAGGCTATTTATTTTTTAATTTGATTACGTGTTATGCTATTGTTTTCCAGCGTATCCTAAATAATAAGGTTCTAATAAAATATGAGAATTCCTAAAGATATCCGTTAATATTGCACAATCTTTTAATTTCTAAATTGTATATATGTAAATAAACACCAAATTATGCAAATTTACTTTAATGGAACTTTAGTTCTATCTGTTTTGGTAAATAAGATCGAATGCATGTACGTTCCAATATAGATACAGGCACTTTCGACACAGTAGGTAGAATACAATAGCTTGTTTGTACTGTGTAAAATTAAGATTTTTGCAATAACTGTTACAGGAACTATTTTATCTATCTGAAATTTCAGGCCTAATTTCACCTGAGCTTCTAATTTTGAGCGTCGATCAACAAATCCCCAGCCTATGCTGGGGATGCGTCCCTCAACCGCCTAATATACATGTCACGTCAAACTTTGGGCAATAAGACGGGGAGATTAGGCGTCGGAAGTGATGTGACTCAAGCGGAAATGCGGTAGAACCGCGGCCATTTGTTACGTTGGATGGATGGGTAAAACTTGGAGACGTTTTAAGTTTGTATAAATACGCATCATCTCTTGACGTTTATATTTATAAAATTGTGTACATAGGTTATAGGTGTTGATTCTTGGAAAATAAGAATGATATATGTTTTTTCAAATTTGCGTATGTATCATGTTTTGAATGCAAGATATTTAATTATTTATTTAGAAATAGATTGCAACAATTGCCGCTCATGCCTATATATAGGGTGGTTCTTTTGAAAAAGAACATAGACATTTTTCTGGTGTTTTTATATTACTATAAATTATAGTCAATTCAAAGTTGCACTGCTGCCTCAGCTTAGCGGGTTCAAATTGCATTTTTTTACCTAGAAAAAATCGTGAAATATCGTAAATATTTTTCAATATAACTCGAAAACTATTGATTCTAGGAAAAAAAGTATTAAATTAAAAAAACTAAGTAATTTTTGTTTAATAATTTTGTAGCCTCAGTTTGCATATTAACGATTGTACTCAAATAAAAACGTAATTTCATTCAAAATTAAGATGAAAAATGTATTAAACAAAATATGCTTTTTAATAGTTTTTATTTATTACGCACATTTCAAAATAGTTTTGCAATACGGGCGTGTGCTATTTTGGCCATTGTAAATTTTCGCTAATAATGTCGTTGGTACAAGTAAGCATAAATAACTTAGACCATCTGCACCATTCAATATACTTATTTTTTTGTAAACGCAATGCCTTTTATACAATTAACCTTCGTGATTTATCACCTGGCAAAAGCCAGATTCGAAATGGTCGCGATTAAATGTATTTTTGTCAGCAAAGCGTTGGGAAAAACCCTGCCGTTTAAAATAATGTACATAATATTTCAGTCAATCCTCTAAACAACTGGAAGCGCAGCCTTTACTACGTAACGAGGCGAACCGTAACAGATCGAGTTGGCTTCCGAGAAAAACTGGAAGTTAAATTTGATAACTCCCACTCCTCTGTCGTTTATATTCCGTATATACAGGGTAAAACAAATTCTGCCTCTAGCGGTTCAATGGCTAAAAGATTATTGCTGATAATTTATATGCAAAGTCGATGATACTGAAATCACATTTCAAAATTTTCGAGTTGTCTCGAGTTATTAGCCCAAACACAAAATGCTGTTCACCTGATTTTAATATGGAAACGAAATAAATTTATGCATAATATAAAATCATACCTAGATACATAATTGTACATAAAAATAAATATATATATACTACTAATTATTTAAATATAAAATATTTGTCCGACGAGGTTTTTTCATGAACAAAATTTTTATTCTGGCAAAGGAAACATTCAGCCGTGTGTTTATTGTTTTAAAAATCTTATTCTGCCACCGACCATTTGAAAGTTGCCAGGCATTCGTTCAAACATCATCTGTCATAGAATTTAATAAACATTTGGATATTACAGACTGGCGCAGATTTTGTAAAGCTATTCATATTCGTCTGTGGGTATCCTGTTGGCACACATTACGGGTAAATCATAAAACGTAACAAATTGCGCGTTTCAAACCATTACGTTAACAGATTCCTTAGTATTGCATATTGTCATTGTTTTCTTGGTATTATTTAGAACAAAGAATGTCATCTAAAATGCATAAGCATGGACAATTGGAAGCCGGGTCCCAGACTCTGTCATCACATCACCCGCCATTAAGCACAATGCTGCTGATTTTTTTATTTTTACAAACATTTCTTTTTGTCTGATTTTCTTATATTTGAACAAAACCAAGATATAATTTGAAAAAATATAGTACAGAAATATTTTATTTTTTTATGGTGTCTGTTAGTATTGTCATTTTATTTAGGTCAAATAAAGAATGCACGAATATGCCTAAATATTTCATTTCCGTATTTTTCTCCATATTTCTTGAAACATTGCCTTGCTCAGGCTAATCAACCTTACAATCCAAATATATCGTCATTTTTGCATGAATACGAAAATATATATATATATATATATATACATATATATATATATATATATATATATATATATAATATATATATATATATATATATATATATATATATATATATATATATATATATATATGTTATATATATATATATATATATATATATATATATATATATATATATATATATATATATATTTTCGTATTCATCTAAAAAAGATGGCGATGCTGTTTGATTGATAAGGTTGACCAAATACAAAACAAGGCAGTATTTCAAAAATATAGAGAAAAAATGCAAATGGAAAAATATTTAGGAAACATAATTCATTGCATTTCTTTATTTTGACCTAAATAAAATGACAATACGTTTTAACGGACCATAATAAAAAAATTAAAATATTATAATATATATTTTTTTTTCAAATTATTATCTTGGTTTGTTTAAAATAAAGAAATGTAAGTCGAACTTTAAAATGTTTGTAAAAAAAAAAAAATCAACATAACTTTAATGAGTTGTGCCAATAAAGTATCCAGGCCTGGAATATTGATGACAAGTCTGGGACCATTTCCAATTGTCCGCTTTAGTAAGCATTTTAAATGAAAAGAGGAGAATGACATTCTTTTGATTTTCCTAAATGAATATTTCAAAGAAAACAGTGACGAAATAATGCAACTACTAAAGGAATCTGAACCTTATAATGGTTTGAAACGCGCAGAATTTGTTACGTTTTATGATTTTACCCATGTGGATGATGATATTGTAACTTAAGAGTTACCCACAGATGAATATAGATCTTTACAAATCTACGCCAGAATCTGATCAGCCCAATAATCCAAATGACAGTAAAAATTATATGACAGATGATGATTTTGAAGACGAAATGCCACAACAGCTTTCAAATGAGTCGGTGGCAAATTCGTTTTTAAAAACAAATAAGCACACAACGGATGTTTTATATAATACCTTTACCAGAATTAAAAATTTTGTTTAAAATCAAAATGAAAAAACCTCGTCAGTTAGAAATAACCGAATTTTTTACTCTTAAATAATTAGTAGTATAGTATATATGTTTATTTTTTATGTACAATTTATGTATCTAAATGATTTTATATTATACATAAATTTATTTCGTTTCCATATTAAAATCAAAGTTAGTTAACGCATTTTATGTGTTTTGTTTAATAACTCGAAGACTCGCTAACTCGAAATTTTTTAGTGTCAAGTCATGATTCGGGTTATCGAAGTTCGACTGTATATAAATTATCCAACAATAGTCTTTAAGGGCCATTTACGAGATTACAATGCTTAAATTTAAATTTGTTTTACCCTGTATATACGAGTCTCGTGACTTAGAGGTGGGAGTTATCGTTCTTTTGAAAGACCCAGTTCACTTAGTCTTTTTCTCGGAAAAGATTAGTTCTTCGATCTAGTTTTTTGGTTCATACTCGTTACGAGTGGACTTGAAATTAAGAAATTCGGTACTTCCTTGCTTTTGGATGTTTAAATAATAGAAGGATTGGCAAATAATGTACATTATTTTTTAAACGGCGGGTTTTCCCAACTTTTGCTTGCTGACAAAGTACACATTTAATCACTTAGAAAACCCATTTCAGATCTGAAGCTTACTTAGGTGATAAATCTACGAAAGGTTGTTGTTACATAAGGCATTAAAAAGAAACGTTTACAAAAAATAGAATATATTGAATGAATTTTTAGATGAATCTAAGTTGGTATACTTACTTGTACCAACAAAATATTGTTATTAGCGAAAATTTTAATGGCCAAAATAACTTTTTTGCCCGTATTTCCTTTAAAACTTATTTTATTAAAAATGTGCATGTATAACCATTTTCATAAAGCTTATTAAAAAGCATATTTTTTGTTTAATACATTTTTTCGTAGCTCTTTTAGTTTTTGAGATAATTGCGTTTTTATTTTAAAGTTTAATCGTTAATATCGCAAAAACTAAAGGGTTTACAAAAAATTTATTAAACAAAAATTACTTATTGTGGTTAGTTGTGGTTATATATAAATATATATATATATATATATATATAT
>JAHBCN010005563.1:0-54541 GCA_019359885.1 Listronotus oregonensis | reverse complement strand
ATTTTAAAAGGGCTGAAACAAGGTATGCTCGTCTATACACATGCGTTTTAAACGTTTATATCTATTAATTTCCGTCATACAGTAAACTTAAAAAAAAAATAAAACGTTTGTAGTTCAAAAAGCTACAATTTGATACCCAAGTATTTTTACGTATTTCCCTTAGTTTTTGATTTATTTTCAAAAAAAGGTCTATTTTTATTAAAATTCTGAAATTTGATTTTCATTTGCAGCTCTATTTTTTTTTTCAAAATTAAACAATTTCAATTGGTTTAAATTTATGAATATATATTTGATACATAGATAAAGAGAATTAAAAAAGGGATACGACTCATTTTAATTAGGGTGGTGATTAGGGGGTTATTTTCGAAGATTTTTGCACTCAAAAAATTTTGGTCTAACCTTGTTTAAATTATAACTCACTCAATTTTTATAATACATATCTTTAAAAAAAAAGAAAGGTCTTTGCGAATGCTTTAAAAAAGTTTTGATTAGTTTTCTTCAAAAAATTTTTAGATTTTGCGTAATTTGCCTTTAAAACTTTGAAATTTTGTGTTTGATGAATATCAGCTAACCTTTAACAAACCACAACTTGGTTTGTATTGGTCCCATAGCAATTACAAAAAAACATTTTATTCGTTTTTTTAAAAGCTGCAATTTTTTTACAGTTTTTTTAATAAAATGCATACTTATCGAGTTTTTTGCAAAAAAACGATTAAAAACGTTGATTTTATCAACGAAAAACTTTAACTTTCGATCGCGAATAACTCGAAAAGTATGCATTTTACAAAAAAATGCATGAAACATATTTGGCTCAGAGCTTATTTTTCTATGTATTCCTGTAGCTAAAATATATAAAAATATTCCACCCTCGAGATGGTTTGGCAACCACCCCCAAAGTATAGGCGCCCTTCGGCATGATATAGATTTTGATCATTGGACTATGCCTTTTAAAGAAATTGCTAGGCAAAATGGTTTGTCGACTATTTTGTTTGTTTTTCAATTCTTCGCAAAAGTCCTATTGGCAATATTGCGATTAAATTAAAAAATTTCACTTTAATAAAATGCCTATCTTTTTCGTATAAAAAAACAGAGAAAAGCTAACTTTTGTACGGATTATGGTTTTTAGGTTCTATGCACCTTGTTTTAAAAGATGAAAGGTGGTTTGTTGTTAAATTTCAGTTATCAAAACAGCTTCCATTTTGCCCTGAAAACTATAACATTTCCTAAAGCTTGTTAATCGCTGTTATAACTTTGAATTTTCCTTTGATCCCAAATTAATCCGTTTAATTTTATATTAGGCATAGATTTTCAGACGTTTTGCTTTATTGTAGCCCTCGTATCCTTTTTATTGCATGGAATCGTCTTATCCCTCTAACCGTCTTTGTTTCGTTTCTCTTATTGCTTTACGCTTTCGCCGATTCTCAGCAATTAGGAATATTTAGCTGGAAAATTAAATCTCTCCCGGTTTACTAAGCCGCTCTTGCCTTGATTAAATCCTAACAAAAACTTGTTTGGGGCTTTCTAGGGAGTCATGTTTCACTATTTAATTTTAGCAAATAATATTGCTTGTTTATAAAATCTAAAAATACAATATACGTGGTTGCTGATTTTGAGGTAAATAAATATGTTAAAAATTTCTAGTGACTCACTAGTTTATTTAAACACTATAAAGGGTACTTTGTATTTAAATGTAGATAAGTCACCAGGAGATGGAAAACACTTTAGTGGCTTGGTATTTGCTTAGAAGTGGACCACCAGACAAAACTCGATAAAAAAAATCTTCCCTTGGAGACCATTTCTTATTATAACAATAGTAAATTTATGATGGAAAATATTTTAATGATTACTCAGTTTGCAAAAAAAAAAGTCATGCCCCTCAAGAAACTAGATCTTAGTATTTTGCCGGGCTGAACACGAATCTGAGGTCCGTTTGGCCCCATCACGTCACAGTTTTTTTTAAACAAAAACATGAAAAAATGTTTCAACTTTAACTTTCTTTGCTGGAATGCACTTCACGAAGTGTCTTAAGTGTTTTCCCAGTTAAATGACACTTTCTCGAGCGATTTGGGCCAAAAAACATAACCTTAAAAATACCACTTATCGAAAATACAGTATCCCTTTGCTAAAAATGATGTGCACTTTAAATATTTTGATAGGATTGGACATTGTTTTAAGTATTTTCCGCCTCCGATGATTAGATTAGATTATTTGAGCGGAGATGGAAAAAATGACCTCAACCACTGCAACCTTACCAGATTTATTGTGGTTTCTCCTATCGTTCTTTAGAGTACCTTGTCCAGGGTCCAGAGTCAGCTTGACACTGGCCACTCCATATATCTTGCCGGTTCTGGCTTTTCCTCACCAAGCCTAGTAAACCTAAGCCTACACCTAAACCTACACAGGCTATCCTCCACCAGGCCTATTCTTTCCAGGTGCTTGTTGAGTTTGCAATGTCCTGTTAGTTGACTTACCTTTATCCTTACGACCTTACGGCTGTGGCTCAGTAGGTCCGAGGTAAACTTGGCCGAGCAGGTCTTAATGAACTGCTTTGCCTGTCGTTGTCCTGGTGTTTGCACCCACCAGCTTTGAAACTCTCTGTCTACCCAGGTTTTAATAGATGCTTTAAAGAGGCCTGCCGAGATTCCACAGAATGGCTCAGGGCCTATCATTTCCATGGCTGATCCTCTTTTGGATAGATCGTCGGCCTCTTCGTTACCTGGGTGGCCCTCGTGGCCTGGTACCCAGGATACCGTAAGTTTGTTTGCCAAGCCGACTTTTTCCAGGGCTTGTATACAGTCTCCCACTAGTTTGGAATTAACTTTTGGAGAACTGATAGTCAGACATGCCAGTTTGTGATAGTATCACTGACATCATGGCTACAAAAAGTAAGATCAAGGACCTCGCGCCTATGTCACAAAAGTGGGTTCTATGCCTATGTTAGCTATTTCTAACCCTTCACTTTTAATAAATTCATGCAAGGACTTACCTCTATTGTTTGTATTAGTGCTTCCCCAGATTGTATTGTGGGCGTTGACGTCACCCCCAACTATAACCTGTTGTCTTCTTCCTCTGCAGTGGCCTATGATGTCCTCCATTAGGGATGGTGGACAGGTCCTTTCTTCTCCAGGGAAGTAGACACTGCAGACTACCCAGGTCCTAGTCCCTTCCTCTGCTGTTGTTGCGGTTGCCTGTACTGTAACAAAGTCCCCAGAGCAGAGCTCCGGAATTAGTGTACAGCTAATATTGTTACTGTTATATAGAATACAAGCTCTTGGGTTGTTATCATGATACAGTAACTTACCTCCGGATGGATTAAGTCCTCTGATGGCTCCGTTGTTTAGCCATGGTTCCTGTATAAGGGCGATGTCAAGGCCTTCTTCTTGGAACCTTCTACACAGCACGGCTAAAGCAGCCTTGGCATAGTGAAGGTTCACTTGGATAACCTTTATGGTATCCATTATGGCTGGGAGGGGCTGGGGGAGCGGCTCCTCAGCAGGGCCTCCTCCTCCGTGGCGATGTCCATTTGCTGGTAGACTGTATGTCTTTGAGTAGAAAGCTCCACAGTGTCGACCTCCCGTTCCCTCTCCTCTGGTGCTATGGACCCGGCCTTAAAGCTTAAGCAGACAACACATATTTTAACAAAGCTCAAATTCCATCCAGTGAGTCTGTTATACCCACTAAATAAGACATAGGCAGTCAGGTGTGACACGTATAAAAATCGGGTTAATTCCAATAGTATTTAAACAAGTCTGCCGTTTTAATATTTTATTATATAGCTCTACTCTAATTGGAAAATAATGATGGCAGACAATTTTAGCCGTTCTGACGTCACAGCAAAACACCTTTGAATATTCCAAAAAAAATTAATTTCGAAAGTATTTCAACAAATCTAAAATTTATGTTATTTATTAAACTATTTTAAACTTATATTAATTTTGGAAGACATTTTATCCGGTTACAAAAACCTGCCAGACAGTGCAACCTTTCGTCCAGCGAGTGCATACTTTTAGTCATAATATTAATTTTAAACCCTTATAATCTGTTTACCATTATTATTACGCAAATAAATTTAAAAAAATTATATAAGTATACTACGCTTGGTATAAAGGTTCCCTGCGCAGTAACAAAATTCCACAAAATGTTGTAATGTATTGCCTACCTAGACACTGATAAATCGTTTGGAGATAGGCAACACATTATACTTTAGACAGAGCCGGAGTAACATTTTCGTGTGCGACGGCGTGGCGCGTATGAAACCATACCCGCGCTGTGCCGTCGTCGTTTCATCAACCCTTTCATGTTTCCAACCAACAAGTTTGTGCAAAAAATTGAAAAAAATAGTGAACGTATGGTTAGTTTAAATTTGACATTTCATGATGTCAACTTCATACATGGTAACAAGAAATTATGGAAGTCCGGACCAGATCCAGATTATTTCTTGAGCAAACTCCCCGCTGTCCTGCACGCGTGGACAATTTTGTTCTACAGCATTGGCCTTCCATAAACCTTTCAAACTTTCTTGTGCTTAGTTCAATTTATAAATTTTAATTCCATTTTTACAGAAACTGATCCCGTGGATGACGAAAACATGTCACATGATAAGAGCGATTTCGAAGATGAAAATTAATCTTAAAATCAAATAGTTACTGATATTAATGTTATAATTACGACTTTAAGAGAGTGTTAAATTAATTTTTCTTTAGTTAAATTGATATTTTGGTATAAATTAATTAAACATATGAATAAGGGTTTCAATTATTTTACTTGTTATATTTCTATAATACTTTTGTATATATTATAGTCTTAAAATGGGCCTATTTTCCTTATTGTCCATCTTTATACCAATAAATGTGCTTGTTTACGTGTATACTCTATAATTTTTAAATTTATTTGCGTATTATTAATGGTAACAGATTATAAGAGTGTGAAATTAATATTATGGCCATAAATATGCACGCGCTTGGACGAAAGGTTGCACTGTCTGCCGGGTTTTGTAGCCGGAAAAAAATGTCTGCCAAAATTAATATTAGTTTAAAATTAGTTTAATAAATAACTTATATAAATTTCAGATTTAGTAAAATACTTTCAAAATTAAAATTTTTTGGAATATTTAAAAGTGTCTGCGTGACGTCAGAACCGCTAAAATTGTCTGCCATCATTATTTTCCAATTACAGTAGAGGTATATAATACAAAAATTAAAACGGAAAACTTGTTAAAATACTATTAAAATTTACCCGTTGCGCTGACGAAAGGTTGCACTGTCTGCCAGGTTTTGTAACGAGAAAAAATGACTGCCAAAATTAATATAAGTTTAAAATAGTTTCATAAATAAAATATATAAATTTCAGATTTGTTAAAATACTTTCGAAATTAAGTTTTTTGGAATATTCAAAAGTGGCTACCGTGACGTCAGAACCGCTAAAATGTCTGCCATCATTATTTTCCAATTACAGTAGAGGTGTATAATACAAAAATTAAAACGGCAAACTTGTTAAAATACTATTAAAATTTACCCGTTCGCGCTAGACGAAAGGTTGCACTGTCTGCCAGGTTTTTGTAACGAGAAAAAATGACTGCCAAAATTAATATAAGTTTAAAATAGTTTAATAAATAAAATATAAAAATTTCAACTTGTTAAATACTTTCGAAATTAAATTTTTGAATATTCAAAAGTGCTGCCGTGACGTCAGAACCGCTAAAATTGTCGCCATCAATATTTTTCAATTACAGTAGAGTCTATAATACAAAATTAAAAGGCAAACTTGTTAAAAATACTATTAAATTTACCCGATTTTTATACTTGTCTGCGCTGGACGAAAGAGTTGCACTGTCTGTCTGGTTTTGGTATAACAGAAAAATGTCTGCTTAAAATTAATATAAGTTTAAAATAGTTTATTAACTAACATATATAAATTTTATATTTGTTAAAATACTTTCGAAATTTAAATTTTTTGTAATATTCAAAGGTGTCTGCCGTGACGTCAGAACCGCTAAAATTGCCATAACTATTTTTCGATTACAGTAAAGTTATATAATAAAATATTAAAATGGCAAACTTAAAAAAATACGATTGAAATTAACCCGATTTTTATACCTGTCAAACCTAAGTGACCCCGAACCCACCACGACCGGGCTTAGCTAGTCCCCATGTCTTGTTTAGTGGGTATAACAGACTCACTGGATGGAATTTGAGGTTTGTTAAAATATGTGTTGTTTGCTTTAAGCTGCCTCTTAGACTAGTACATTATTCGCCCGAAAAACTTTTACAGTATTCGTTTCGAACTTCCAAAGTTCATTTTCCGGACTTATAACGTACATATTTATTATAGAACGACGCAGCAATTTGTTTATTTTGCCCAGGGTGACAGAATAGCTAGAGCTGCATACAAACTTCATTTTAAGGTAATTATAACTTTAAAAAATATATTTTTAAACTTACTATCTGCTGATTTAATTGGCATCCTAAAGACTTTATTATTTTTACCCGTCAACTGCCATTTAACGGATTTAATCTCTAAGCTCTAGCTTAATTAAAAACTGCTACTTTTTTCAATTTTTTCCAATTAACCCAGCGCGGCGATATCATTAACTTCGTATTTATAGAGCTTAATAACTTTCGTTGAAAAAATGGATTATGTCATGGTTCAGCTTTCCTTCCCCTTTCGGCTTTTTATTTAACGTCGGCTCGGAAAGTTGGGGCAACAAAAAGTTTTATTTAATTCACGAAAATATGTTTTCGTAAATATAAATGTAACTGTTTAAAAAGTATTTTAAAAATTCTAAACCATCTAAAGTTGTTTTCTTGCTATAAAGCTTATAATCAGAGTAAAATTGTTGTTGGATGTTTTTATTGGCGTAGTCAAGATAAATCAGGGGTGGTCACGGCCATCCCCAGAATATTTGGTGCCCTCCCCAAAAAAAATCCGATGCAACAAAAACACAGTTACAAATAATATAGGGTGGCAAAAGGTCACCATAAATACTTATCTCATAAAAACTGTGTCAGCGTCTTCAAAATCTGACAACAAAATGTCAACCAGCGATCTTTTAAATACACAATTACAAAACATTGCTGTAAAAACAAAGTTGCCTTGTAAGGTCAAAATAACAATAACAAATTTATTTTTCTTATATTGCATTTGTCAACTCAAAAGTAAAGTGAAACCGAAGTAACCGAACATAAATTCAGCACGCAAAAGCTTAGAAAAAAACGAAAATTTCCAAGTTAGTGGAAGTCGCTACGGCAAATTTATTGCCACAAAAGTCTAGTGCGTGCTACGACAAAGAATATGATATATTTGTAATATGGTTCTCTTTAAAAAATGTGCGACATCAACAAAGGTGTTATAATTGCATGTTTTAAAGACAAATATAAGAAAAACAAGTCACTTTGGTGCTATTATTCCATGCCTAACTCCACACTTTCCAAAAAAATAAATATCCAAATATCATAGCATGATAAAGATTCTACCCAAAATAAGTCTAACCAGAGACTAAGCTATAACTAAAGCCCGAGTCAAAAATCATTCAAAATTCTGCAGAAATTCTTATAACACTAAAAAGTAATACCATGCAGTCGCCAGTAATGAACATTAGGAACGTAAGTGATTCAGATATAACTATAAAGTTTTAGCTAAAGTAGCTTCTGTATCATTAAATTTTTAGGTATTTTTAGGTATTATTTTTTATCTTGTGTTAGTCTCAATAAAAAATTGTTGTGGTTAGTATTATAAAAAAGAAAGAAATACTGGATAACAAATTAAATTTTGCAAAAACTGCCACTTTACCGCACTAGTGCGGTAAGGTGGTAGTTACCTTACTAATGCAGTAACTACCACTTTACCGCACTAGTAAGGTGACTACCACCTTACCGCAAAATTAGTGCGGGTAATTCTACTCACCGCAAGGTTAAATATAGAAAATTTTATAGTAGTATGTATGTATGTATATATCTTGGTATGTTTATTTGAATGTATGTTTATCCACTCATTTTTCCGAAACTATTAATCTGATTGTGACCATTTTTTGGCTCATGTTTTTTTTTAACTTAAAAAACAGTAAAGATTTTATTAAAATCAGTTTAGTATTTTTTAAGCTATAAACATTTAAGGCGTACAGGGTCTTTGATTATATTTACGTGGCTTCTGAGGCCTTTATTTTTGAAGACAGAAAAAAATGTTTTATATAAAAATTGTAAGATTTTTTCCATATTATCTTCTAAAATTATCAGTAAAAAAATATGGCAATAAAAAATGGAAAAATATAGGCAACTTCAACTTTTTTAAATGAAACACCCTGTATATTATGCGCTACAACGAAAGATCTTTTTTTGCTGATTTCAAATATATACAGGGTGCCACAGATTCGAGTGCATGCATGGGGATCTCGGAAACCGTAAGAGATACGAAGTCGGTTAAATTATGGCAAAGTTGCGCATTTAGGTGCCTAACAACATGCCGATTGGAAAGTTGTAAAATTCCGAGTACTTCCGGAGATATCCGGAAAAACCGAAATTTGCTGATTTTGTTTTTATTTTTTCTGACGTTATTTAAAGATATGGAAAAAACAAAAGACACTTTCATATGGCTACTTCTTAATCACAGAACAGCTTTGAGATATTTTCCGTACGACGTTTCGTTTTCGTTAGACCATCATCAACTTTATTTTTTTTTTAAATACGGACCTGGGTTTTTTATTTAATTTTTTTAACCTCTTATTATCCCAATTTATACCGCCCCTGCTATATATAAGGGTTCAGTTCATTGCAGGGATCCGAAAACCGTAAAAAGATACGAGTCGGGTATTATGCAAAGTTGCAATTTAGGTGCCTTACAATATGCAGATTAGAAAGTTAAAATTCAAATATTCCGGAGATATCGGAAAAAACCAAATTTTGATTTCTTTTTTTTTTAGGCGTTATTTAAGAATATGAAAAAACAAAAAAACATTTTCATGGCCACTTCTTAAAGTTAAAACAGGTTGAGAGATTTTCGTACGACGTTTCGTTTTCCTTAAAAAATCATCAACTTTATTTTTTTAAAGGCGGCACTCAATTGTTTATTGCATTTTTTGAAACAATTATAATCCCAATTACAATGATGTATAACACTTAATATTTTTCTGTTAAATAAACATATTTTCCATAAGAGAAATAGAAGAAAAACGCACATAACTTCTTATAGGGGCTTCCATATTTGTTAATAAATATTAAGTGTTATACATTTTTGTAATTGGGATAATAAGAGGTTCAAAAAAATAAAATAAAAAACCTAGGTCCGTATTTAAAAAATAAAGTTGATGATGGTCTAACAAAAACGAAACGTCTTACGGAAAATTCCCCAACGCTTTTGTAGATAAGATAGCCATGAGAAAGTGTCTTTTGTTTTTTCATATCTCTTAAATAACGTCGAAAAAAATAAAAACGAAATCAAACAAATTTCGGTTTTTCCCGGGTATCTCCGAATCGGAATTTACAACTTTCTAATCGGCATGTTGTTAGGCACCTAAATGCGCTTTACCATAATTTAACCGACTTCGTATCCCTTTTCGGTTTCCCAGATCCCCATGCATGCACTCGAATCTGTGGCACCCTGTATACATTGATGATATTTGGATAAACCATTTTGAGATATTTTAGGTTAAATTATTAATAAATTAAAAAAGTTTCATATTAGTGTCAAGAAAGCCATGGAAACAATAAAATTGTTATGCTGCTGAGTTTGGTGAGGGTTTTCTCTGGACCAAAATGTTTTTTTTTGTGATTAAACATTCCTCAAAGTAAAGGAAGACTTGTCGGTGAATAGGGTTTTATTTAAAAACTTTGGATCCTGCTGCATAAACCAGCTATTTCCCAATGCATACTTAGGTCGGTCCTGCATGTTTTGTTCAGGAAGATTCTGAACGGACATAAATTTATAAGGATAAAATTTGTAAAATTTTAAGGTTAAATAAATTTTATAATCTGTTTTTTAAGTTCAGATGCCGCATCCAGACTAATATTTCAGGATTTTTTAAAATTATTAAAAGTAGTTAGTGCTAGTCCAATAGAAAAAGTATAATAATAATCCTGAAAAACGAGAATATCCAAAACTTTGTTTTCATTTCGTGCTGCAGTCCTTTTCTTCATTTTAAAGTTTTTTCGTTCAATAAACTTTCTTACTATGTATTTAATAGTATCTATAGATGGTACCCGTTGTTAAGGATATAATAAGTAATATTCCCTTTGCACTGTCGTCACATTATTATTGTTACCATAAAAAGACGCAATACAAACTACTTTTAATAGTTAAAATAATAAATTTTAACTTTTTACAATATCAATACGTCAAATTTATTAAAACTATTTTTATTGTTTTCATAGCTTTCTTGATACTAATATGTTTTTTTTCAATTTATTTATATTTTAAGCTTAAATATCTCAAAAATGGTTTACCCAAATATCATCAAATGATATATATTTGAAATGAGAAAAATATATATTTTATGGTAGCGCATAATGTACAGGATGTTCCATTTAAAAAAGTTGAAGTTACCTATATTTTTAAATTTTTTTATTGCGATATTTTTACTGATAATTTCAAAGATAATATGAAAAAACCTACAATTTTTATATAAAACATTTTTTCTATCTTTAATAATAAAGGCTCCAGAAGCCACGTAAATATAATCAAAGACCCTGTACATTGATACACAAACGTTGATTCGAGCTATGGGTGTGGTGTGAAAGGAAGAACATCTAAAAACCTTGGTAAAATTCTTGTGCATGTAAAAAAATCATTAACAAAATTTTAAGTATTTATAAAAAACTATTATTTCTTATTACAAAAAAAATATATTTCACATTTTACTTAAAACCAAAATAGATCGTAGGTTTCCACGGATGGTTGAATGTAAACTATCATTCCGGGACTCAATCCGTTTATTTAAAAATTTGTTTTCACAACATTTGGCTGAAATCTCATTCGGCATTTCGAGTTATGTTCTTCACTCTACTTCTCGGCTTGAACTGTACCCTAAGCTAAGTCGTCCAAATCTTAGTGCTTAATAATTCAACTGCGGTTTTGAAAAAAGTACTGATCGGACAGCGTGATGTTAAAAAAACTAATGGTAGTTTTTTTAACATCATATCATATGTAGCATATTTTCCAAAGTAATGTAAGCAACAAAAAGTAGAAGCGGGAATTTATTATCTGCTATACTGATAAAATGTGCAAAAATGAAAAATTAAAATATGTTATATACCGGGTTGCACAGCGGACATGTAACAGCCCATAACTTTTCTCTCTTTAAGAATTAATTTTTGAAATTTAAGTGATGCACCTGTCATATGAACACTCTTTTATTGTCTAAATAAAATTTTTTTTACTTCCGGTTTAACCGGAAGTAACCCTCAATTGTAAATTTTAAATAGCACCCTGTATATATTTTTAGCCCACCTGATCCGCCTCAAAATTATTTTTTCAACCATGTATAACACTTGTCATTTCATTTAAAAATGGCTGCCAAAATCGATTTTTTTCCCAAAATTTTAGTAGGCCATGATGTGACAATTACAAATTATGAGCAACTAAAAGGCGTTGAGATGTGAAGAATAAGGTATAAAAACATTTGTGATTGTGTTAATTTTTACCTTAATCATAGAAGTTAGGAATAGAGGTTAATTTTTAAAATTTTAGGAATGTATTTTTTTAAGGCCTAATATCTCAAAATCCAAAATGGGAAACTCCAATGTTGATTTAATGTAATTTGAGATCAAACATTAACTATTCCATATAATTTATTAGAACTAGTATAAAAAACTGACTTTTTTATTAAAAACGCAAAATTATGCATATCTACATGGTTTCGCAAATACGTAGATTATTAGTATCAATAACACGCCAAGTAGGTTTTGTAACATCAAACAGATGATTGTAGCCATTTTGTATCCATGGCCCCCTAGAACTGTTTAACGTTTTTAAAACCAATATGCTAAGATGTTGTAAAGCCTACTTGAAGTATTATTGATACTTATAGTCTAGGTATTTGCCTGGAGTCGAAAAACGACCTACCTGCTCCGGGCTGACATCTGTTGGTACGCCGATGGCTCCAAAACCAAGGACGGTGTTGGAGCTGGAATATATGGACAGAGGCCGAGGGGGAGTTTTTCTGTAGCCTGGGCACTCTCGCAAATATTTCAAGCGGAGGTATTTGCTATTGAGATGTGTGCTAGATCGCTGGGTGATCGGCACTGCCCCGTAAGACAATTAAAATATTCTCCGATAGTCAAGCAGCTCTTAAGGCTCTTGAATCCAGCCGGTGCAATTCGAAAACCGTCTGGAATTGCAAGGATTCGCTGACCAAACTGGGTCAAAACAATAAGGATACACTACTGTGGATACCTGGACACACCGGCCTAGAGGATAATGAATCCGCAGACCTCCTTGCCAAAAGGGATGCGGAGACAAAATTTACAGGGCCGGAACCGGTCATCGGTATATCTTATGGAACGGCCAAGCAGTTCATATCAGCTTGGACACAAAGAGAAAATCTTCGGTACTGGCATGGACTTCCTGGTCTCAGACACTCGAAGGCCTTCATAAGCCTACCGAACCAACAATGTACTGTCAAACTACTGGAGCAATCAAGGGTACACCTTAAAACTCTGGTGGGACTGTACACGGGACACTGCAGATTAAAATACCACATGAACAAGATCGGCCTAGCGGAAGACGCCGAATGCCGCATGTGCATGAAGGGGGATGAATCGGCAGAACACATACTGTGTTCGTGTCCAGCAATGGCACGACTAAGATTCGCAATCCTCGGCAATGACACCTTGTTGCCGGGGAGGTGAAAGATCTCTCTCCCAACAGGATCATCAGTAGGGACCGGACATCGATAAAAAACCATTACAATTTCGAGCTTAAAATATAGAATTACACCAAATAAAAATGCAATAAATACTTTAACTTTTTTTTTCTAGTTTTGGTTTTTTTTTTTGTTATTTTTATTCTGCGATTTCTTGTAGAATAATACAAAAGACCTGGCAATAGCAAAAAATTTAGTAGAGTTTTTGCACCACCAAAGATAAATTATAATATTTTGTAATCTTTTATATAAATTAAATAAAAAAATTTAATTTAAAATAGATTTTTTGTCTACATATAAATTAACAAATATTTGATTTAACCTCTATTAGGGTTCATATTTATGCAATTAACCATACAAACATAGTTTTGTTGTTAAATGCAAATCTTAGTGCATGAAAATTTCTTCTAGCCTGTTTGTTGTGACTCGTAAAAATCAGTTCTGTTACATAGGGTAGGTAACTAATATAAATTGAAATAAAATATACTTTGTACTGATTTCTTTATATTTGAAACTATGAAAAATATATTTATTTTTTTACACTAAAAAAATAGCTTTCAAGACTAACTTAATTTAAAAATTTAAACTAGGTACACAAATTATTGTTTATCAGGTCTGAGTGTTATGTTATAGGTGGTATAATAAAATTGGGTATGGTCCAATTCTATACGTAGCAAAATAAGATTTTACAACAATTGTAATTAAATCATTAAAGTGATATAATACATTTAAATTTAACAATGGGGAATTATTTAGGTCTAATTGACAATTTAATAGAGTGTCGGTATTTTTACAATTGTTTTTTTTAAAGGGGACCCGAAGATTCTATTTATGGCCTTGTTTTCTAGTATAAGGTATTTTGAAATTTTGATCAATATTATGATTTTGCTCCTTGAATAATTAGGTAGGAAGAATCGGTTTTTCTTTTAATATAACTGGTGTAATGTTTTTTTATTCTTTTGGAAAAATTTTTTACCTGAATGACCTATATATTTTTTGGACAGTCTTTACAAATTAATTGGTAAACTACCGAATTGTATTTTGTCTTTTAAATTTGTTGTTTTGTATGAATTTCACACATCGGGGGTTTACCAATTAATTTGAAAAGGGCTGTTTAAAACCCTTATAGGTCAGTCAGGTGACATCACACGTTATACTAAAAGAAAAACCTATTCTTACTATGCTAATTATTTAATAAAACAAAACCCTAAATTTGATCAAAATTTTCGAATAATTTATTCAGAAAACAAAGGCTGTAAATTGAATTTACTGGAGTCTCTTGAAAAAACAAAGTTAAAAATATCGACACTATAAAAAATTATCAATTAGACAAAATAATTCCTCATTGTTAAATTTAAATGTTATATAACATTTAATTTTAATTGCAGTAGCTGTAAAAATCTTAGTTTATTACCTATAGTATTAGACCACACCCCTTATAAATTTTACTATACTTACCTATATTATAATCATAATCATAATTATATCATATTTGTGCTAAAATAATATTTTTGTATTTAAATAAGTCGTGTGGGGCCCAAAATAATGAGTTCAAGTAAAAATTAAGTTGGAGTGGCTACTTCCTATTCTAATTTTTTTTGAAAATGGAAAAAAGGGTTTTGGGGCAGAATTTGTAATTCTGAATTTTTCTGTACAAAACCCCATCAAAATTGAACGACATGTTAAAGGTCCACAACATTTAGAAAAGATGCAAAGTTTTCCGGGGAAAATCGAAATTAACAGAGTCAAAACATGTATCAAACGCAGAATTCTGCATGGATTTGTGTGAAGCCTTTATTGCAGCTGATATTCCTTTATAAAATAAACCTAGGACTATAGGACATTTTTGGAAAAACACTGCCACACAAAAGTACCGGACGAATCAACTCTGCGTAAAAACTATGTTGATAAGGTCTATGAAAACTATGGACAAAATACGACACAATCTGGAAGGGAAAAAAGTTATGGTTTTGTGTTGATGAAACCACTGATATCAGGAAGATACGTTGCTAACATTATAGTTGGACCTTTAAGTAATCACGAACCGGAAAACTCATATTTAATTAACAGTAATTTCTTTCTAAAACCAAAGTGAGACAATAACAGAGTCTTAGTAGAAAGTATTACTTCACTACTGTCAGCCACTAGTATTCAGGAAAGTGTTGTTTTGTTTCTTTCGGATAGTGCTGCATATATGCTAAAACAGGACGTCAGTTAAAGAACATTTTCCTAAATTGCTTCATTTGAATGTTTAGCTATTGCCCTACATAGAATATGCGAAATGATACTAACTTTTTTCCAGTTATTGACACTTTAGTTAGCGAAGTAAAAAGTTTTCCTTAAGTCACCTACGCGTATTACGACATTTAAAGATATCTATCCTAATGTCGCATTACCGCCACACATGTTATTACAAGGGGGGAACATGGTTATTAGCAGTTTCATATTACCTATAAATTACAATGTGGTAAAAAATGTTATTGGCAGTTTACAAGATGATTCTTTAAGTGTGAAAAAAAAGTAAAGTTATAAATGCACCAAATGTTAAATCTGATTTAAAATTTATTTTTAAAAATTTTGGATATCTTCCGGATGTGATTGAACAGTTAGAAAAACAAAATACTCCCCCAGTGACTTCATTTAATGTATTTCAAAGCATATAGACAAGCTTAAATGTTTCCTAATGAAATTGGTGAAAATTAAAATTATATATACCAAAAATCTTGGAAAAAATCCAGGATTTTAGAAATAAAAATATTTTTAGGCTACAAAATAAAAAAAAAGACTTTACAATCATTTTCGTTTTGCTCCAGTTACAAGCTGTGATGTCGAAGACTTTTTTTGACTTAGACATATTTTAAATTTAAAAAACCCAAATTTTTCCAAACCAACTTTGAAAAAACATTATTTATATTATATAATGCAAATAAATTTAAAAACTCCTTTATTTTTTTTTTCCATTTTTTTTTAAAATTTTTTATATTTAATATCTCCTTAAACGCACGCCTATGAATTTACAGACATAAAAAAAGGTGGGGGAAAAGCTCGTTGAAATCCGGGCCCAATCATCAGTTTTTGGGAGTCGGACCTGGTGGGGGAAATATAAAAAGGTGTGAGCCAAATGCCGATCGGTCCGGGGGGGAAGGGATTATACCTACTCACTTTAAACCTACCTACGTATTTAAAAAAAATGTAAAATGTAAATTTTGGTTTTTATTGAAAAGTAATTTCTTTATACTAGTTCTGATAAATTATATAAAATAGTTAATTTTTGATCTAAAGTTACAATAAAAAAAAATTGGGGCCTATTTTGTTTTAAAATTAAAATATATTTTAATATTTAATATATATTTAAAAATTTCTAAAAATTAAAATAACCCCTATGCCTAACTTTATTAATTAGATAAAAATTAACAAAGTCACAAATATTTTTACACCTTATTCTTCACATCTCAACGCCTTTTACATACTAATAATTTGTAATTGTCACATCATGGCCTACTAAAATTTTGAAAAAAAAATCGATTTTGGCAGCCATTTTTAAATAAAATGACACATGGTTAAAAAAAGAATTTTAAGGAGGATCAGGTAGGCTAAAAATATATACAGGGTGCTATTTAAAATTTAAAATTTAGTGTTACTTCCGATTAAATCGGAAGTGAAAAAAATATTTTATTTAGTCATTAAAGCGTGTGTTTATGACCGGTGCATCACCCAAATTTGAAAAATGAATTCTAATAAATAAAAAAGTTTGGGGCTGTTACATGTCCGTTTTGTCACCCGGTACAATTATATTATAATATGTAGGTTTACAAAACTTTGCCAGTCCTTCTAAACCAAGAGCGATTTAAGTAATTCTAAACCTAAAATGCAATGTAATTAAATGTTACTTTGGAGGAAACGTATGGATATTATATACTATCATTTTGCTTGTTTTCCAAATTTTACAAAAGTCCCATTGACTGTATTGCAAAATCTGTACAAAGCATACTTTTGTACAGATTTTGATGGTACTGCCGGTTTATTGTTATATTTTAGGTAAAAAAAAATATTTTATTTTGATCTATAATCTGCACTACAATTAGAATTGTGTATTTTACTAAAACTAAGACAATTTTGTTTTTTCAACAATCAGAAATTTAGTTATAATATGTTTAAAAATATATCCAAAACATATTACTTCTATTTAAAAAATATAGAAAAATAATATATTTGGTATAAAAATACGTTTTTGTAAGCCATCAAGTCAGTGAAACCTGTCATGTCACAAAAAAGATCAAACAAACTTTTTTTAGAATTAAATTAATTTTTTAAAAGTATTTTTTTGCAAATCAAACTTTGGTCTAAACTTTCCGATCGACGATAAATGTTGTAAATGAGTAGTGAAAAAGTTCGAGGCCCGACATGACATAAACCGTTTTACACAAATTGACTTTTTGAGCTTCAGTCTAAAAGTTAATGGTACTATAATACTGATGCATAAAAAAAAAAAAAGTAATTTGTAGGCGACATTTTTAATTGGAATGAAGACAGTAGCGGTCCGCAAGATAAATCAAGTAAGGTACTGACGTACCTGAAATAATTTATGCAGTTACAGTAAATTAATATTTGACTTTTAAGATAAATAGGTGGAAAAGAAAAAAGGCATGTTTATCTTAAGATAGAGAGCAAAGTAAATTATGGAGAATTCAACGATGCCCAGATAGCCATCGTAAAAGCCGGGAATGTACCTCTGCAAATTGTAATCAAGTTGTCGAAAGAGTTGTCAAGTGAAAGTTGTAGGAAAATTGGCAGTAAATTTCTTACAACTTGTTATATTCGGTAAATTAAACGTTATTTGACTACAAGTGTTGCTGACAACTTCCATGTCATTTGCGGTGGTAGATTGTAGCCAAACTTGACTCAGTAACGAATTGTCGTTAACTTAACGTCAAATTGGTAACAACTACTGATGGGTAACTTTTTGTTCAGTAACACTGGCTATCTGGGTAGCAAGTATACTACGCATTTGAAATCTTCCGAGATCGCAGCCCCCGCTTTCCAGCCGTTTGCATATCGGGCGCGTAGAATTCCTTTGTGATTTATTTTTACTTGTATTGGTAGCCGTTTGGGGTAAAGTAAACTGTATTCTATATTTTCTGTTTTCAGATTTCTTTTCAAAATTTGGTTTATAAGGTCGAACAAAAAGTGCAGATTATTAAGTGATACTGTGCTAATAGTTTAGCAAAAGAAATAATAGGCAGGTTTTCATTCTCATTCGAAAACAGTTCAATGCCGGTAAAAAGCCCGAATTTTAGAAATAATAAAAAAATTAAAATAACCATATGTTTACAAAATTGCAGAAAATGTGTCTAACGATGAGGTGCGGCCAGCTCGTCAATTAACCAAAGAACGAAAAATCCGTGAAGGACCCCACAGACGTTGTTTTTAACCTTCTGAATCGCCGATTAAGACTGCTCAGACGGACGATTAAAACTTTTATTTCCCTACAGTTAATTTAATTTTAAACCGTCTTAATTGCTAAAAGCTGCAGTTGTTTACCGAAAAACGCAAATAAAGCGTTTTTATTTGTTACAAAAATACCGATTTAAAATGATCTGCCCCACACACTTCATTTTTAAATGAAGACAGACAAATCGACGATTAAGATTTCAAGCACGGCCAGAAATTTTTACCGACCGACGGTGTTATATTCGGTTTTCGCCCACGAAATGGCAATGTCAAAAGAACGAGGTATGTGTGGGTCTTGAGACTGCGGTTTGCAGTTTAGCGGAAATTAATTTCGAATATTTATCAGATACCGAAATGTTTATAATTTACGTAAAAATGCACTAAAAGTATTCGAGAACATGGATTATTTATGTTTTACTATGCAACATCGCAGTTTTCTGTTTCTGTTAAACTCGCATGATTCACTGATCCTCTCGATTCGAGGGCTATTTCAAAGGATGAATACTGAATTACCATGGAATTCCTTTTTGACAAACTGCATTAACGGCCTTGTCGCGTTAAACACTGCTTTACGTCAGATCAGAGTTTAGTAGTCTAATGGGCACCGTAACCATATTTGGTAGAAACCTTCTTTTTAAGATTTCTTGAAAAAAAAAATTTCACGTTTTAGTAGGGAAGTATTATTTAGTAGTTTTTGCGAAAATATGAGGGCAAAGAAAGCTTTAGGAAAAACATTTAAATATGTCTCATGAAACCAAAGTAATTAACGAAATATTTTCAAGACATAAAATTTTGAGCTATAAATTATAGTTTAAAAAAAACTAAAAGCAGGCCTTTACCGCAAACCTAACTAACAAGTCAAACATAAGTTTTAAGCATAAAGAGTTTGTGTTACAATAATTAATTATGATTAATTAATTAGTTTGGAATAAGATTAAAATCAAAAATAAGTTATTAACAAAATAATTCAATTATAGTGAAAAAGCGTAAGGTGCAATTTACTTTATTTTCATAAAAACTCTAATTTTATAAAAAGCTACCAATAAAATAATTAAAGCATTTAATATCAAGCACTTCACGCTTTTTTACTATAATTAAATTATTTTGTTAATAACTTAATTTTTATTTTCATCCCATTCGAAATTAATTATTCATAATTTATTGGACTTTCTATCACCGAAACACAAACTCTTTATACTTAAAATTTATTTTTTCCTTTTTAGTTCGGTTTGTTATAAAGGGGTCTATTAATTTTTTTTACTATAATTTATTACATTTAATATTCCACTAAATAACGTAATTTGAAAAAAAAAATATATATTAATTAATGTTGCTTTTAAGAACTTTAGAAAAAATCAATATTTGTTAAACTTGTTGATGATTTTTTTAAGTTAAATAAAGCTGTTTGATGTCATAATAATTAGATTGCTCTACACCCTGTATTTTTAAATAAGCTTAATACATTTATTTACGTTCTTTACAGGTGACGAGTCGCCAGTGACGGTTATTTAGATTTTAAGATGGCTAATATTATTTTTTATTGAAATGTCCTATATTACATTAAAAGGTTTTTTAAACCAATTTTCTTTACCAAAAATATTTAGAATCTTTTTTTAAAAAACCTGTGAATTGTGTTATATTATTAAAAGCATCCTTATCCCTAAAGATACCTTTTTCGCAACAACACTTGTTGAATGAAAGAACCGAACATTTGTTCCTACAATTCTTTTCAGGATTTCCGAAAGATTTATAGCAGGCTTTAAATTTTGTGGGACCGAAATTTTCTTTCAGTTGAATTGTAAAGCGGATAAGCATCGCTTAATAGATTTTTCGAAACGGATTAGTCTAGTGTCAAGTAAGCGACAAGAAACCTGACAATAATAGTCTAAGCAATAAGGTGAAAATGGTGAAAAATAGAGAAACTGCTCCTAAAAATGCATGCGATAGATCATTCGATCCGGAATAATGTCTAGTACATAAAAAAATGTAAAAGTTATAAACAATTAAGATAAAAAAAGGTATTTCGTTTTTCGCTGATACTATTAATATTTTAGAGGTTGAAAAAAAGTCCTTAAAGAAGAGGAAATTTCCAAAAAAAACTTCCGACTCTCGGAACTCCATCTCCATTACTTATAATTTTAATTTAACGCTAAAAATGGGCCTCCGCGCGACATTTTTGGTTTCGCGCATGACGCACGGTGATCTGGCTAGGTCAAAAAGCGGTCATAAGTGATTTTGTCATTGATAAAGAAACTTTTAAGAATTTTTTTTGTTTACACTAGTTGTTTCCTTAGTCTAACTTATTGCATACCTATTATATTTTTTTAATATTTTTTTTAATATGCCGAGTGACAAATATTTTCAATATCATTGGAATTTCATTTCAGTTTGTTGTTTATAAGAAGCTAACTGTAAATTAGAAATTAATTTAACCTCATGAAATTTTTAAAGTTAATGATGGCAGGTGGGTTAAATACTTTTTATGACTAGTTTTAAATGTAGGAAATGTTTGATGGCAATAATACATAGAGTTTATCTCTGTTGTCCTTATGTTGCGCAGGGTAAATGTATAATTTAAATTTACCTATTAAGCCTTGGGACATCATACATATTAGATACTAGCAAGTCGGACCAAGGTGAACTTTAAAAGATCTAGTCTACGAAACTGGCAGGAACTACTTCTAAAATAAAATAATATGTTAAACCCTTTATGGATGCCCTACATTTTAATATCAAATAATCCCAAAATCTTTAAAGAAATTTACCTTTTCATTAATAATACATTAAAATTAAAAATATAACGTAAACTACAGATCATGTCTAACCAGAACCATGTTTACCATAAATGTATTTCCCTTCAATCCGGGTCCACACTGTATGTTATTTAAAAATGCCCTGATAGACCCCTGGGCGAGAAGCGTGTGTCCCTGTTTTAATTCCTATTTATCCTACTCTCCTGATCAATATGGTTATATTACCTTTTGAATAATAGTAAATATACATTGCACACAAACATATGTTTGTAATAAAATAAACTTTTACCTTTATTATTTTTATGACCCTAATAGAAATATTTAATTATGCACTATAAACTATCGTGGCCAATACACCAGTTTGTAAGGCCATCATACCAAAAAAAAAAAAATTAATGTAAAAACCAAAACGCTCTTACCATTTTTTTCAATGCGACTTAAAAGCCCAGTCCCTATTACACGCAGATGTCTTTAGTTTCTTCCACAAATTTTACCTTACTTATAATTTGTTTTAATTTTTTTCTTTAGGCTTATGGTGATTACGCACCAACATTATACTAAATAAACCCGCTTGGGATCATTTAGTTAGCATCGGTTGAGGATGATATCAGGATGTCGGATTTCACTTATGACCTAGCCCCAGATTACTGTGCGGCGTCAAAAACCGAGTACGTCACAGTTAGTATTTTGTTTAACGTATTTAATAATAATTGAAAAATTTTAAAAAATTATGTTGTATTCAGAACACTTTAAAGAATTTATTTCTGTTAAAATTTAATTTAAAGTTAATTATTTAACAAGTTAGACAATTGTTAATTAACAAAATTCTCTCGAACTTTCGTCTTCACTGTAGGTTAAAGAAAATGTTTAAATAGTTGACCTAAAAAATTTTTTGCTTCGTGAAGCCCTTCTTATATACATACTTAACAAGATCACGCCATTACAGTTTACAAAAATTTAAATACTTTGTTTATAATCATTTCATAACATGAACAAAAAATGCAATATCTTGCATTTTTTGTTCAAATTCTAAAATTATTAAAAACAACGTATTAAAACATTTTAATGGTATGATTTTGTTAAGTAGGTATATAAAAGGGCTTTACAAAGCAAAAAAAAATCAAGACTATTGTTTTAATTTTTTTTTAAATCTAAAATGAAGACGAAAGTTCAAGACAATTTTGGTAATTACCAATTGTCTAGCTTCTTTAAAAATTAACTTTAGGTCAAGTTTTTAACGGGAATAAATTCTTTGAAGTGTTCTGAATCCACCCATAATTTTTTAGGTTTTTCAATAAATATTTAATACCTTAAAAAAATATTTAGTGGGAGGCCGCGCGCAAATCAAAAAATGTCACGCAGAGGCCCTTTTTCTGTATTAAATTTATATACATAATAGATAGAATTCCAGGGATTTTAATGTTTGAGATTTTTTTTTTATTTCCTTCTCTTTTTAAGGATCTTTTTTTAGCCTTAGATATATCCCACCAAATACACCTATATAAAATAGGGGCCAAGTTTCTATCTAAAAATCTCGACCTTTTAAGGTACCGAGATCTAAAATTAGATCAACTTCTGTCCACAATTTTATTCTAAATAAATTACATACCCAACACGCCCTTCTTGTCCTTAGAATGCATACCTGATGTGATGTTAATTTCCGTATAAGTTAATAAATAAGTAAGCAAACTTAACAGTACTTAGACATTAAATTACATAAACTTTTAATTAATTAATTTAAAATTTACTCCGACAGCCTTTATAAGCCTTTCCTACTAACTTACAGGATTTTCGTGCCTTGGAAATTTTCTTAAGGTTCGCGTTGAAATACACCTCACACAATAAGTTGTTTAGTAAAATAACAAGTATCTGTTATTATTAAATTAGTTTGAAATAAGCTGTAATAATAGCCTAAAGTTTATTTTGGAAAATTAACATGCCTCTAACTTGTTTGTTTTTAGGTAATTTCATTACATCTCATGCAATAAAATAGTTGTTTATATATATATATATATATATATATATATATATATATATATATATATATATATATATATATATATATATATATATATATATATATATATTATATTGATATAATTAAATTAATTTTATTTTTTAGTATATTTATTAATATTCATATAAATAATATAATATTTTTTTATATATATATATATATATATATATATATATATATATATATATATATATATATATTTTAAATATATATATATATATATATATATATATATATATATATATATATATATTTATATATAAATATTATATACTTAGATGTCAAACTTTTAATTTGGTTTTTGTTTTTTTGTAATATTTTCCCAACTAAATAACATAGAGGTACAAAATTGGGACTTTAAGTATATAATAATATTTAGACATAAAATTTAAAAAAACACATTTATTAAAATAAATAAAAAAAAAATATTTTACTACTGCCCCAAGATAACCACACACAAAAATAATACAAATTTCTGTAATATTATCTATATGCAAATAATTATACCTCACTGCTATTTTAAATATATTTTACAGTTTTTTACAGTTCTTGATATTAAACACATATTTATTCTTTTTGGTAAAATAGTAAGATGGTGCTAGTAGTTCTATAAACTATCAAAAAATAAATAATAATTAAAAAACTAAATAGTTGGAACGAAGACCGTTTATTGTATATAACTGTTTTAAATGTTAAGTGTTTGTTTGTGACTTCAAGTTTTTAAATGTCCATTACACAACAGCACAAATGAGTGTTTTTCGTGAGAAACCCCTTAGTTTTAAGGTAAGATTAAATTTTAACATATTTAATAGGTAAAATTTAATCAAAAAATTTTTGTATTGCAGATTGATTTTTCGTTATAAAAAAATACATATATACCTTATGAAGGCCCTTCCAGGCCGAAACGTCATAATTGACATAAATTAAATGAAAATTGCTTAGTAAGCAACTGTTTTTATATATTGCCTGACCTTATCCCCAAGAAAATCCAGAAAATTTTGGAAAATCATAAACAATATATCAAGGCAAAGTCAAAAAAAAAAAATATATATATATATATATATATATATATATATATATATATATATATATATATATATATATATATATATATATATATATATATATATATATATATATATATATATATATAATATATATATATAGCGTTCGGCAATACATATCACTCTATTAGAGTACAGATACAGTATTTGACGCTAACATATACATTTTATTGTTTAGCATATTTGGAATAGCTAAAACATCAAAAACATTACATCGACAAGGTAAAGTTTATACAGTTTATAAAAAAATTAACTGCTTTATCTTACAAATTGGACCAACAGTACACTTAAAGAGCATAGGCCTAAGCTTAAGGAAAAATATTTTGGTCATTTTTCATCTATTTTAAAATCGAGGCAAATAAAAATATAGTTTTATTTTGTTTAGGGGCTTCGTAAAACTAATTAATTCAGTGTAAATAATTGCCATTGCAGTGACATTATTTTTAATACCCAAGTGTTGAAAAGAACTTAATTTTTCCATATTAAGCAACGCAATAAAGCATTTTAAGCCACTTATTCTTCGGCACGATACGCTTATTTTTTATGTTGCCAGTTGGTAATTTCTCGTTTACGTTGCTATAATGGGACTATTCAGGAAATTTATCACATTGTTTAATAATGTTTAAAGCGATTTTATAAAGAAACAATTTTATTAAAGGTTCCAGAAAGACAATTAATATTTTTTACCTATGTTGAGAATATATATATATATATATATATATATATATATATATATATATATATATATATATATATAAAAATATATATATATATATATATATATATATATATATATATATATATATATATATATATATATATATATATATATATATATATATATATATATATATATATATATTATATATATATATATATATATATATATATATAATATATTTTTTTTTATATATTTATAAACATTTGTTTATACAAATAAACTATATCACCTAAATTTTATTCCCTTGCCAGATTAGGATTAATAAATAAACTAAGCTTAAATACAAGATATTTTCCTACAGACTGTTATAAATCCACAAAAAAGGTTTAAAAAGAATTGTCGATTTACCTAAATTTCAATTTGCAGAATCAACAAGTGTTGTGTTCACTCATTCAGAAAATCAGATAAATTATTAGTGGAAAGTTCTGAAAAAAGGATAAAGGAAAAACCTGAAAGATTTATTTACCGTTGAATTTCATCTAAAGGGATTTATTTTAGGAATATATTATTAAATATAAGTTATGATTTTTCTTTTAAGGGGAGTTTTTCTGCCCTTTATTTTGCATGAACCTACCGTTTATGAAATCATTTGCTTGCGTGGATATACGCGCCTAACTTTATTAACCAGGGTTGCTAACTAAGCAGTTATTTCACTAGATTTGGCCACTAACATCTTGCCGATTCAATAGCTAAAGTTTTAGTCTTGTTTGTTTTTAAAGGTATAGGTATCTTTTTTACCTTTAGAGAATAATTTAAAACATCAATTAAACTTAAAAATATCGATAGTCTTGACTTGACATAACTTTTTTTTAAACTATAATAATTTTCTTTTTTTTAATTCCATTCACATCAAAAGTTATATTAAGAGCCTGGATTTTTAGTATATCTTATATTTGTCAATAAATCTATTATGGCCAACGGATCATAACAAAATTCCATATAGAAAAGAAAAACCCCAGAGATAACCCAACATGAGGGTCAGTGAAAAACTCTTTCTCCAAAAATAATACTTTTTTTGTTGCCAGTAGCCTGTATTTTCGTGGAAAGCGTTTTGTGCTATTTTAGCCTTCGCATTTGCCAAGTATTGTCATTTTTAGAAGGTGTTATTTTATTCATTTTTTTGTTCTAAATATCGTAGTCAAGGCGTTAGAAGGAAGTTATAAAATAATTGTATTGTTATCGACCCCTATACAAATTTTAAAGTTAATCAAACTTCTTTTAATTGGTGTTTGTAAAAGAGATATCTGTATTAGTCCGCGCTTGTTTTCTAAATCAGGCTCAGGAACTTGCTTGAGATAGTTAAAGTAAAGAGGTCTGTCATCGCAAAGCTATGAACTGGGGTGGTGGGGTTGTGTGGTGTAAGAAGGAAGATCGTTAATGTAAAAAAGAAATAGCATCAGTGCCGATACTCAGCCATGAAGTACCTCAACACTTATAAAATCAAGAAAAGAAACAACCTACCATAATAAATATAGGTCGATTAAAAAGAAAACTTGAGTATCGTAGAAAAGAAATTTGTTAAGAAGTAGACATTTCTGAGTATAAGCAAAAAATAATCTGACTATTTTTCGTGGACGTATTTCTTCCATAAGACACCTTTTTAAAACGTAAACGTCTATATCTTTTTTCAAAGGGAAAATTAAAATATTAATTATTTTTCTGCCACCTTAAAATTGTATCTAAGATTCGCCAAAATAGATAAAAGACTTTTCTGAGTAGGAGAAACAAATAAAAAGAAGATCTGTGACGGAATCCGTACTATCTATCATGTGAATGTAAAAATCTATATATTTATATATATATATATATATATATATATATATATATATATATATATATATATATATATATATATATATATATATATATATATATATATATATATATATATATATATATATATAATATATATATATATATTCTCTAAGAATAGGTAAAAAATATTAATTGTCTTTCTGCTACCTTAAATAAAATTGTTTCTTTATAAAATCGTTTTGAAGATTATTAAACACTGTAATAAATTTTCTGAATAGTCCCATTATAGCAACGTAAACGAGAAATACCAACTGGCAACATTAAAAATTAGCGTATCGTGCTGAAGAATAAGTGGCTTAAAATGCTTTATTGCGTTGCTTAATATGGAAAAATTAAATTCTTTTCAACACTTGGGTATTAAAATTATTTACACTGAATTTATTAGCAAAACCACTAAAAAAAAAAAATGATTTTTTAATTTATTTATTTAAAAATAGTTTGAAATAAATGACCAAAATATTTTTCTTTAAGCTTAGGTTTATACTCTTTAAAGGTACAGTTGGTCCAACTCGTAACATTAAGCAGTTAAAAATCAAAAAACTTTATAAACTTTACTTTGGGATGTAATGTTTTTTGTGTTATCTGATCTAAATATACTAAATAATAAAATGTATATGTAAGCGTCAAATACTGAAATCTGTCATTTCCTGAAATGATTAGTCATTACATGTATTAACGGAAAAAAGCGTAAAAACTTTATTGACTAACAAGAAAAAACCATTAAGTCATTTCCTATTATGCCTAGGCAAGCAATAAATTAATATTGATTATTACGGTGGTCTTTTGAAATGGATTCAGGCATTACAGAAACTAACTACAATAAAAATTTAATTTTAAGTTACACACAATCATTTTTTGTTCTTGATTTTATAAGTGTTGAAGTACTTCACGGTTGAGTATCGGCACTGATGCTATTTCTTTTTTACATTAACGATCTTCCTTCTTACACCACCCCAGTTCAGAGCTTTGCGATGACAGTACTCTTTATTCTAACTATCTCAAGTAAGTCCCTGAGCCTGATTTGGAAAACAAACGCGGACTAATACAGATATATCTTTTACAAACACCAATTTAAAGAAGCTTGATTAACTTTAAAATTTGTATAGGGGTCGATAACAATACAATTATTTTATAACTTCCTTCTAACGTCTTGACTACGATATTCAGAACAAAAAAATGAATAAAATAACACCTTCTAAAAATGACAATACTTGGCAAATGCGAAGGCTAAAATAGCACAAAAAGCTTTCCACAAAAATACAGGCTACTGGCAACAAAAAAAGTATTATTTTTGCGGAGAAAAGAGGTTTTTCACTGGATCCCTCATGTTGAAGTTATCTCTGAGTTTTTCTTTTTCCATATGGAATTTTTTTTTGATCCGTTGGCCATAATAGATGTATTAACAAATATAAGATATAATACATAAAAATCCAGGCTCTTAAGATAACTTTTGATGTGGATGGAATTAAAAAATAAGAAAATTATTATAGTTTAAAAAAAAGTTATGTCAAGTCAAGACTATCAATATTTTTAAGTTTAATTAATGTTTTAAATTATTCTCTAAAGGTAAAAAAGATACCTATACCTTTAAAAACAAACAAGACTAAAACTTTAGCTATTGAATCGGCAAGATGTTAGTGGCCAAATCTAGTGAAATAACTGCTTAGTTAGCAACCCTGGTTAATAAAGTTAGGCGCGTATATCCACGCAAGCAAATGATATCATAAACGGTAGGTTCATGCAAAATAAAGGGCAGAAAAACTCCCCCTTAAAAGAAAAATCGCATAACTTATATTTAATAATATTATCTGCCTAAAATAAAATCCATTTAGATGAAATTCAACGGTAAATAAATCTTTTCAGGTTTTTCCCTTTATCCCTTTTTTCTAGAACTTTCCACTAATAATTTAATCTGGATTTTCTGAATGAGTGCAACACAACACTTGTTGATTCTGCAAATTGAAAATTTAGGTAAATCCGACAGTTCCTTTTAAACCTTTTTTGTGGATTTATAACAGTCTGTATGAAAAGATCTTGTATTTAAGATTACTTTAAAAGTATTGATATTAATCTGGCAAGGAAATAAATAATTAAGATGGTTTACTTTATTTGTATTAAACAAATGTTTTTATATAATTATATATACGTATATGTATACCGGGTGGTGCATCGTCGGGCGGGATATAGAAATTCCCATGTAATTTTAATGGGGTCAATAATTGGCTTTTCTAATTATTTTTACGAAAAATTCTATTGAAGTATATTGAAGAGCATGCAAATCTACGTCCACGGTAAAAACTTTAGATTTTACGGTTTGCGAGTTAGATGCTAATATATTTTTAAAAATTGTTACTTTATTTTCACCTCATATTTATGAACAACAATGAATACCAGTCAATTAACGTTGTCATTTTAAAATTTAGTGCTTTATCATTATCAAAAAATCGTACAGCGAAAGTTTAAATGTTTTAACGATTTTTAAAGAAACAACAACAACTTAGTATGCATTTAAATTTTATGTACTTCATTAAATTTAATTATTAATAACTGTTGAAAGTATCTTAATATTTAGGAAATTGTAAATATTATTCTATTGGCTCTAGAAATAACTAGACTCTTTATTTAGTAAAACAATTTTAAATACTAGCTATCGTGATGATCGTTCCATATAAAATTCCCATATTTATGTCTAGAAATAATAATCTCTTGCAATCTTTGCCCAAATTCCTCCTGTTTGTAATAAGACATGAAATCTACATACGATTTTATATAACACGTCAATTTTACTCTGCGAGTTGAGATATTTAAAAAATTTATTTTTAACTCTTTATAACAGATAATGTCAAAAGTTGACATATGGGTAAATGTCATTATCCTTACAGAAAAATTCTACAAATTCCGAAAGATTATTTAAGCAAGATTACAGGTAAGTTACCATAAATTAACAAATTTCAAGAATTGCCATTCATTTTACGGGATAACGAATAAATCTTTCAGAATAACTTAAACCAAATAATATATGCGATTATATTAAATATCTTTGAACAATAACCTCATATAAATTGTCTTATCATATTGGCTAGCTGGTATATTGAAATTTTATTACATTCTGTAAAAATAGCATTTTTTAACTCGTCTAGATTAGTGTAATTTTTATCCTTGTATATCTTTTTTAACGGCCCCAAAGAAAGAAGTCATTTAGCGAAATATCAGGACACCTGGCTGGCCAATTATTGGTGTGATGTAGGCCAATAACATTTTCATTAAAAGCATAGTGTAAAATTTCCGTACAGCCAGGGTATTATGTGCCAGGCAGCTATCCATTTGGTTTCAGACTTCCTAATTTTCCCTGAAGTCATTATTTAACGTAGGTAAAATTTGTTCTTCGGGTAGTTCCAAATAATATTTTGCATGTAAATTTCGATTAGGAGAAAATGGTCCAATAATAAGTTGTCCGAAAATCCCCACCCAATATTTACTTTCTGTCGATATTGCCTCCGCGTTTCGACAAATCTGTGCTGTTTTTCTTTACTCCAGTATCGAATATTTTAATGATTAGGTTCATTGTTTAACGTAAATGTGCATTCATTAGTAAAACAAATATTTTAAAATTATTTCCTGTCCATTTTTGCCCTTTCCATCCAAAGCAAAACTCCTGCCTTCTTATTACATCCCCATTCCTTAGCTCTTGATGCCTTTTATATTTGTGTAAAAAGTATTTATGCTGTTTTAGAATCCGGAGCGCTGTTGAGTGGTTTTTTCCTATGATATCCTGAAGTTTCCTTGTGCTCACCTTTCCTTCATTTTTTTCTACGTGCAATAAAACTTTTAAGTCTATATAATCTCTTACATTTTCTTTTTTTTTTGATATTCCCTTGCAAAAGGGACTATACTGAGGCCTTGGATTGTTCGCGTAGGGCTCTTTCGAGGGACAAGTATTGGTTTGCATGTAACAAGCTGTACCTTAATGCTAAAAGACGCAAGACATGCCAAAATATTTAACTGAAGCAAACGTCTAGTTTCTTCTTGTTTACCTCATTTAAGTACTTTCATGGAGTATCGATACCGATTATTGGTGCAGGCGGTTGGCCTCAACTGCGTCTTTGCTGCGTGACCTTGCTGATTGGATGTTTCAGGATGTTTAAAGGCGGCGACTGACTTGTAACTAAACGTTGTAATGTAACATGATAAACATCGAACATTCATGCTGCTCGCGCTCGCCGCTGCTCCATTGGGTTGTCGGTTTTTTCGCGAATCCCTTTGAAGTGTTCGGCGCTAGTCAATCAGTGAATCAGTTTGTTCGTTGCGAGCGTATGGAAAGCCGTTGTTTTTTCCTATTTTGTTATTTAAATAAAATTCACTTTTTGAGGTTTTGATCGTGAGAAAACCCTGCTTTTTATTAACAAATATATCATAATTATAAAATCGCCATTTTAACTTTTATTTTCACATCACAAAGTAAGGGAAAATAAATATAGTATGGGTCAAAAAAAATTAACTAAATCAGCTTAAAATGTCCAAAAACGTGTAAGAAAACTAATTTGAGCAAAAAAAAATCGGTCGGTCTGTCTTTCTGTCTGTTGGTTTAATAACTTTTGAAGGAATTAAGCTATTAACTACAAATTTTGTACACAGGTGGGTATCTATAAGAGAACCATTTAGATTGTTTTCGAGCCATATTCGTTCAGGGCAAGGGGTTGAAATGAGGGGCTAGTTAGCAAAAAATAGTTTTTTTATTAATAAAAAATCGAGTAAAATGTATTATTGGTTTTTTAATACACAAAATTCGATTTTACAGTCTATATGATATTTTTACAAAAAATTGTCCTGGGGGGGTAAAAAGGAGGGGATAGACATTAAAAATTGTTTTTAAAAATTAATAATATGTTTTTAGACGGTTTTGTTATATAAACAAAAACTGGTGGGAAACGGGGTGGGGAGGTAAGAGGAGTGGTAGTGGTTGAAAATTGTAAAAATCTAGTAATATGTCGGTTTTGGGTTTTTTGGTATACAAATTTTAATTTTTCATTTTTATGTCATTTTAATAAAAAATTGGGGTGGTATTAAAAAAAAAAGAAGGAAAAATCAAGTAATATGTCTTTTTTTTTTTTTTTTTTTTTGTATACGGATTTTAAAACAGTAATGTGGAAGTAATAAGTCTGTCCACCGTTTTGTTGTCTGCTTTTGTACAAATTCAATACCCAAACGCATTTTTTTTTGTTTTTGTCTTCTTAAATAACAATAGCGTACTAGCAGAAATGCAAACGCGACATCCATGCCTGACATTTTCGACGACACTGTAAACACGAATGGTGGATCACTCGTGAACCGAGCATTCAAACGCGAATATTCGCTACGATGTGGTGATGAACTGAACGGGTTGCTGTAATGTAATGCTCGTAGCGAGCATTACATTACAACGTTCGATTACAAGTCAGTCGCCGCCTTAAGACGAGCCTATTTCTTGCTGTTCCACTCGTTAATGAGTTATGCTATTATTGTGTTGGGGCATAGCTCTGTTACTGAGGGGGTTTTCCGGATGCAGATGAAGGCTGTTCGGATTCTGGCTTACCATATACGGCTGATTGTAGGAGTGATTTTGTACACCTTAAAATACTAACTCTACCATACTGAAAAATCTTATCTTTATTAAACAGCATCTTGAAGAATACACCTGACATGAATAAGTACACTCCTACAATACGCACAGTTCGCAGAGTTTGGTAACAGCCCTTTGGCATCTGAAGAGGTGTGAGGATGGTCCAGGATATCTGGGGATTTAATTTTATATTAAACTTCCTGCCCAGCTAAAAAATCTACCTGGCTAGCAGTACAAGAAAAAAATTAATTATTTCCATATTAGTCAGGCCTTCTACGATTACAAAAAAATTTTTAGATAACCTATTAGAACAAGTTGTTTGCCCTTGATAAAATGTAATATTTAAATTTAAAAACTTTTTTATAAAAAAGAATAGTTTTTTTCTGAAAAAGAGGCATTAGTGAAACACATAAAAGGGCATTAAACAAATATTAAAAACATGAAATATCACAAATTAAAATTAAGTCAAAATTCATTTAATAATAAACACAGAATAAACTAAACTCCATTACTCCATAGTTTATATTTTTCTAGTTCAGAGATATATTTAAATATTGTCTTTTATCCTTTAAACCATTTTAATAACGATAAAATTTCTGTTATAAACATTTATTTCTATTTAATGTAGCGCATAAATGCAGCACATCTGTTGAATCAGCAAATTGAAAATTTAAATTCAAAACTTATTTCAACTGTATAGTATGATGAGATTTCCGTTCGACTAGGATTTTTATTTTATTTAGCTGGACGATCGATTCGGGAATAATAGACGCTGTTTAAGCAGTTGGTATTTTGTCGCAAAGCAGTCGATCTTTTGTCGCAAACACTATAAATATTTAACAATTTTAAAATGCTTTTTTCTTAAAAAAATATGTTTCTGGTAAAATCGTATTGAAATAATAACTTTTTAATCGTTATTTTGACGTCAAAAAGACAGTCTGTTACGCACGGGTGCTTGAAAGTTACTTATACACACGCGCGCGTAAAAAATAAATTAAAGTGTAGTGAATTTTAAATAATTTATAATATACATTAATAATACAATCTTTCATATCAGAGAATTGTACATGGGTCGCACATATAGTTTATATTTGTTGCATAAAATTGTCTTTTTTTCTTAAAATATTATAAAAATTATTATTATTCTTTGGTATCATTATAGTTTTGTTCTATTCTGCTTTGTCGAAAAGATGTATAATCTACAAGTATTGAGAGTATTCTACAGTTGACAGGCTTCAACTTCCTTTTAGTAAAGTGCTCCCTATGGTAGTAGTCACATTTAAGGGACAAGTACTATAGTGCCATGCAGTTTAATGGCCACAAGTGGCGAAAAGTCGGTAATAATACCCAAGACTCCAGTGTACTTCTTCACAATAATATTAATATAAAAATAAACGCGCTATTATTATGGTTTTTTTATTGAAATAAATTAAATTAATAATAAATGCTACTATGAAATAATTTTTATATTCTCCACATTTTTTACACTACTCATTATTGCAACACCATTTTTTTATATACTTGGTTAATCGGTAAAACCCCTCTTATTTTTATATTTTAGAAATTTAAGTTAAGTTATGGGCAATTTGCTTTTTTCTACTTTCTCTCCTTTTCGTGCGCATAAGTAAGGTTTTTAATTTTAACTCTGCCTAACTTATTATTTCTTTAATTAAAAGCATGTTTATTTTTAAATTTCTTTGTTTAAAGTTTTGTGCATTTTATCAGTCTATTATCTTCATGGCTCATGCTGCGCATACATTGTTTCTTTTGTTCGCTGAAATACCGCTTTTTAATTACCCCAGCATTTTTATTATCAACGTATTAATTTCTTTAACGGCTTATTTCTTTTGTTATCTATGTACTGTTACAACTTAGTTAATAATAAATTTATTTTTATTTATAACAAGGATTTTTAATTTACACGTATTTTCATATTCTTAAAAATGGAAAGGATGAAATATCAGGGGGTTATCAAATTTCTTATCGAAGAGACTAAAACACCATCAGAATTTAGGCGAGGTTTTAAATCTTTACAATTCTTTTTCTTTCTTTAGTTTAAGCAGGAGAAAATTTGAGGCCACAAAAGATTGATACCGCGATCGTTAAGGTCTAATCAAAAACCAATCTGTATGAAAATTCCTGAGCAGTGTTGGAATAAAAATTATTTTATTTTACGATTTATGACAAATGATACTTGGATTTACAGCAGTCTAAATAGTCGACAAAAGCGGGATATCCAGCACCCAAAAAACAAATGCCGTTTCGTGGTAAGGTAAAGTTATTTTATTCTTTGTGACGCTTGTTGATTACTTTAAGAAGGGCAAAACCATATTGGGTAAATACTGTTTCAGTCTCTTAGCTGAACTGAATAATAAAAATAGTCAAAATGACCTGATTTATAGATGAAAAAGTCATCTACGCACAAAAGTGTTTTGGCAATGTGAAAATTGGGAGATTTGAACTAAATAATTCGACTTCTTTATCTTTTTTTAACTGAAAACTCTTCTTGCTGATCAGCTTTTCTATTATTGAAAAACACTAATCGATGAGTTTAAGCATTTTTTCAAAAATAACTTGTTTTTGATTTGTTGAATTTGTGGTGTACTTCTCATGGAAGGGTCGCCATGTGGTGTACTTCTGCTTTGTACTTGGTTCGTAGTATCTGGTACACGTCAAGAAGTCAAACAAGAGACTTTGTATAAAACATACTTTAATATAAATATATAAAAAATGGTATAAAACTTATCTTACTGCATCTAAATGCATCTAATCGTATCTAAACGTATCTAATTTGTATCTAATCTTAATGTGTGTAAATGAAGTTATTATATACATATTTAAACATTAAACAAACATCATTTACTATACACAGTTTACAATAATATATCAGTCTTGTTATATAAACTAATATTTAAATAATAACATAACATAAAATATCTCTTAGCCTTCACGGTCAATGGCTTTGATACGTGCAATAGACTGATGACCTAACAAGTACTAGGAACTAACCTTAGCCTTTGTCATGAATCCATTACACCTTCCCCGCAAAAGTTGAAAAAAAAATGTTTTCTGAACTTTTTTTTTCATTCTACTATCTTATATACTATGTACAATTTAAAACTTAAAAATAAGGTTTAATAATATTTTTATGTACTTCCTTAGGCTTATTATTTACATTTAAAACTACATTGGTATTCTTAATATCTAAAATTTTAAATGGACCTTTAAACAAAGGTGCTAATTTATTTTCTACATTTTTGTTTTCTATTAGGACCATGTCTCCGATTTTATAATTATAGCTATTGCATCTTTTATTGGAGTTTACGCGCTTAGTTTTTGAAACAATTAAGTTATTTCTTGCGTCATTCCACGCAGTCTGCAATCTAAATTTTAACTCAAATGGGTAATCCTCAAAATTATAAATAGGATCGATTTGATTAGTAAGGTTTGACGGGATTTTGCTTATTTTACCAAATACAAGCTCGTATGGTGTATAGCGTGTTGAGGTGTTTACCGTGTTGTTATATGAAAAACACCAATACGATACCCAGTCGCTCCAATTACTTTCTTTATATTTTGACAATTGCATACGCAAATACGCACCCAAATGTTTATGTGAGTTTTCCAGACCTCCAAGCGTTTCATGATGGTATGCTGTAGAATTTAACTGTTGGATCCCTAATAGTTTACAAGCTTCCTTAAACGTGCTAGACATAACTTCCAAACCTTGGTCCGTTAGGATTTCACAAGGTATCCCATATCGTAGTATAAAATTTTCTACGAATGCCTTTGCTACTGTTTTAGCTTCCTTATCCTCTATTGGATATCCTTCCACAAACTTTGTTAAGTCGCACTGAAGCGTCAAAATGTATTTTTTATTTTGGCTATCCTCAGGTAGAGGGCCTACAAGGTCAAGTACAACCTTTTCGAATGCTGATTTAGCCGTACTTGTTATTACCATTGGTACCTTCTTTGGATTTGAATGCTTATACCTTTGGCAATTATCACAGTTTTTGACAAAGTGGCTTACGTCTCCTTTGAGACCTGCCCAAAAATATCGTTTCCTTATATTGTTGTACATGCGTTGTACACCCGCATGACCACCTGTTGGTAACGTGTGAAAATCATTTAAGATTATATGTCTTAATTTTTTATCTGTTATACGTTCCGCATCCCGAACTATATTTATTTTTATAGTCAGTTCTAACATATGCGATTTACATTTACTTAGTAAATTTAAAAATTCTGCACTTTGTGCATTTTTTAATTATATATTTCCGGAATATTATTTTCTATGCACCATTTGTCCAGATGTCTCAACGATGTACCTAAGTCATACGCTGATCGACTGTTCTGGTAAAAATACATAGTTTGTGAATTCACATTGTAAATAAAATTATCACAGTACTGGTAAAATTGCAATTTTTTAAGTTTTGCAAACTCTGTTTTAGACACTACTTTTAATTCAATCGTGTCATTGGGACGTTTTAAAACCTCGGCTACAACAGGGTGATCAAGCCTATCGCCTCCGGTCTGTACGTCTTTTTTCTCCACAGTTGTGGTTAGTTCTGGTTTTGACACAAAACCCGCTCTATCTCTAACTTGAGCTCTAGTTAACACATTCACACTCTCACATATTTTTTCATTCATTCCTTTTAAGTCTTTAGATTCTATAACTATTAAAATTAAATAAATAAATTTACGGACGATAAATAATGTACAATAAACCCGTTTCGACCTTGACCATGGCAATGGCCACGGCCTCGTTTCTGATTACATTTTGTGTAGCTGTTGTTTTTATTTAGATTATTAGTTCCCATATGGTAATTTTTTTTTTAAAACGTAATTAATCACTAAGGTTTGCCCATTATTGTTGATAAGACTGCTATATAACTCAATTGCGTCAATTAACTGTTTAGTGCTATTTTCCGTGTTATCCATAGATGGTAACAAAGATACCGCTGTTCTTAAATCAAATTTTTCCGCCATATTTATTTTCTCGGTATTACTATTATTTTTTAATTGTTCAGTTGGGTTATTTTCCTTAACTAAATCTTTTAGTCTTTCGTTCAGGAGAGAACGCGATTTAAAAAAGGTGAGATTCAATAGCTTTATTATAATCTGAATATGATTTTTTAACGTTTGGGTCGTCAATAGCAGATGCTTGGACCTCTTTTTGTATATTATAAAACTTATTTTCTAATTTCCCTACTTCTAGAATTAAATTATTTACTCTAACTAAATCTAGTCGGCGTTCTTTTGGCTCTTTTTTTATAATGTCGCACAATTTAACTGAGTATACGAAGACTCATGCTTTTTAGCGAATTAAATACCATAATATCGTAATAAAATTAAAAAATAATAATTTTCAGACTAATAAAATGTTTTGAGAGCACTTGAGCGTCGAGCAGACTTTAACACAATGTTCATAAAAAAATATACAAATAATAATAATAAAAAAATGTTTTTCCCTAATAAACTTACATACTATACTGCTGTCTGTGTTCTGGGTTGAGGGTTGATCCTTGCTGTGGGGTTATGTCTGGTTCTGGGACTTCTCAAACTACGCTGGGTTCTGCTGCTGGAGTTTTGAAATACATACTTCTGGAGAGATTCTTCTTAAGTTGCTTCCGATAGGTCTGCTTTATTTTTAGTAGAAACAGCAATACAACAACAACTGTCAATATATATAGTAGAACTCTTACATCGGTAGGCACTTGGATGCTTTCTTGTTCCACGATGAAATTTGAATTGACTACTCCAGAGTCAGTAATTTCCGCATGTTTGGAAGATGATTTGCCCATATTAGCGTCTATTTACCATATCACTTTTAACTTCTCAACATGTAACTGGCAGGATCGCCATGTGGTGTACTTCTCATGGAAGGGTCGCCATGTGGTGTACTTCTGCTTTGTACTTGGTTCGTAGTATCTGGTACACGTCAAGAAGTCAAACAAGAGACTTTGTATAAAACATACTTTAATATAAATATATAAAAAATGGTATAAAACTTATCTTACTGCATCTAAATGCATCTAATCGTATCTAAACGTATCTAATTTGTATCTAATCTTAATGTGTGTAAATGAAGTTATTATATACATATTTAAACATTAAACAAACATCATTTACTATACACAGTTTACAATAATATATCAGTCTTGTTATATAAACTAATATTTAAATAATAACATAACATAAAATATCTCTTAGCCTTCACGGTCAATGGCTTTGATACGTGCAATAGACTGATGACCTAACAAGTACTAGGAACTAACCTTAGCCTTTGTCATGAATCCATTACAAATTTATTCCAAGTTAGAGCACTGTATAGTCTGACAAATTTAAAGGTTTTAATAAAAATCAGTGTAAGTGTAGCAGATATAAAAAGGTATTTAAAAAAATTAAATCGACTTCAAAGAAAATTAACTTAAAATTATTAAATATATTTTTTTATATATACAAACTAAAATAACCAACAAAAACGAAATCAAAAGGTACCTACTTTTGATTGAAACAAATAAGAGGCCTACAATTTGTTTTAGGTCGGTTCCAGCAAAGCCATCAACTGTAACAGGTAATTAAAATAAAAACAAAATATCCTCTACAACTTAGAGTGAAGAAAATATTTTATTTATCAACATTTGCTTTTTTTGTATTTGGTAGGTATTTTTCTTAGGTGCTCGCATCGACCCTAAAAAATTGTAGGCCCCTAAATTATTAGGGAGACAGTAGGTACTATTATTTTATTTTTGTTGGTTAATTTATTTTACATAAAGACGTTTATATTTCATAATGTTGGGTTAATTTTTTTTAAATTTGTAGTTTTAAGTGAAAACTGAGATTTTTTGTATTAAGTAGTACTAATTTTGTTGTCGAAATAATGCAATTTTCGTAAACTTGCCCTATCTCAAAGTTGATAATAACTAAGATACAGGGTGTTAAACTTTTAATGTTGTTTTTGTTTTTCGTAATAATTTCTTAACTAAATGACATCGCGGTACAAAATTGAAGATTTGGGGGTTCTTTGAGGCGAAAAATTGAAATTCGTCCATGCTTTTAATATTGTTAGTAGAGGGCGCCAGCTACGGTCTACCCCACTTATTTTAGATGGTATAACTTTTTTTAAGCTTAGTATATTTTTCTGTCTATTAAAATATATACCTCATTTAAATCTTTAGGAGCAACTGTTTTCAAGATAAATGCACTTTAAAAGACGCAAGTTTCCTATGGAAAATGGGTTTCGGTCAATTGTTTTCAAACTTTGCAAGGTAACAGTTTTTAACACGCTGATCAGAAGTCTCTAACCCCCCCCCCCAAAATCACCATCAAAGGTCCTCAAATCCCCAGGCTGATTTTAGGGGGGTTGGAGGAGTTTTCGGATTGCCCAAGGAGACTTTTGAATAGCGTGTTAAAAACTATTACTTTGCAAAGTTGGAAAACAATTGGCCGAAACCAATTTTCCATATGAAACTTGCGGGGTCCTTTAAAGTACATTTATCTCGAAAACAGGACGAATTTGAATTTCTTGCCTCAAAGAACCCCTAAACCCCAATTTTGTACCGCTATGTCATTTGGATAAGAAATTATTACAAAAAAACAAAAACAAAATAAAAAGTTTGACACCCTGTATCTAGTTATTGTCATCTTTGGGATAAGGCAAGTTTATGTAAATTGCATTATTTCGACCTAAGGAATCTGCTGTTGCCGTGTGTAATATTACTTTTGGGACACCCTGTATATATAAATAAATCACTTTTTCGGGGTTTAATAATTGGCAATTATAAAAATAAAAGTTGCGCGGGACTTCCTTCATGCGAAGTACTGGGTGTATCCAAGTGGGTTAGGCAATCGGTTGATTAATCATTCGTCTATCCTATAGAAACAACTATGCGAAATGTTTATCTGAATCAAACACATTTGTCATGGGCTTGCCCCCTATAAAAGCCATTTAAAAAAGAATTGTCAAAATCCGATTAAAATTTTCTGTGAAATGTGTGGAGAAAAATATATACAAACATAGATATACTTGTAAACCAGTCTTTCTCAAAGTGGGCGATAACGCCCCCTTGTGGGCGCTGGAGGTCTAGAGGGGGCGGTAAGGAGCCCAGAAAAAATTGAGGGGCGCTGATGTGATTTTGGGGGGCGATGGGTGATTTGTAACTTCAGCTACTTCATATTTTAAAATTCACTGAAATTAAAATCCTTCTACTACACAACATCCATTTATTAGTTCATATTTTAATCCTATTTTTTTGTATAAATATAAATTAAAAATATATAAAATATTTAATATTTTTAATGCGTTCACAACGCTATTTATATGTTAAGATATTTAGTAATAGGTATCAAACACTGAAAGATATTCGTGTCTTCAAGGCTCGCAGGTGACGTGCCCACCTCCGAAGACACGTGTTAAAAATATGAATATATTGTTGCGGTCAAGCAGAGCACTTGCCGAACGAGAGATTTTTTATGTACCTAATCTAGTGAGAAGGTTCAATTATAAATTCACGTTTGGCGCGAACAAATATTGCACGATGTATTTGTGCACTCCTGTATTTTAGTCCGTCAACGTTCGTCGGTCCGTCTTTGCGGAGTGCAGGTGCCGAAATACACAGCCGCGGCTCGCGACCGTCCGGCGACTGACGTGACTAGAGGTGTGTCGTTCGCGAACGATTCGTTCGAAAAGAACGAATCAAAGCACTGATTCAAATAAATTAATTCCCTGTTTTTAATGGATTTGAATCGTTTTTGAGCCACTTTCTCGATCGCTCTGCGATAAATAACGAACCTAGTTTGGATGATTCTTTTCGTTCATAAGGTCACTAAGTCAGAATCGGACTAGAACTCGGAAGATTCGGTAAGTCGGTATTTAATGACGTCAAATTGGTCGTTTTTGTGCTACGACCTGGCAAGTGGCGAGCGGTTTGTTATATTACGATTTTGCTCACATTTCCAGAAGTGTATTAGGCAAACAATTTATGCGTATTGTCGGTTCGAGTCAGTTATAAATCCATTTGGCAATTAAAAAAACTTTTTTTTATTTGTTTTAACTATTCTTTTGAACAAAGACTTAATTTGGAGGTACATTTGTAGGTTTTATTAATTATGGTTTTTAAAAGTTTTATTCCCAATATATTTTTTAAAATAATAATTATACCAAAATGAAATAAATGTTAATAATTCCTTTATTAAAAATAACACAAAATCACATTTTTTGTGAAATTCAAAACCGACCGATGCCGACCGGCATCATAATAAAGTGAATCGGTTGCGAACAAATCTTTTCAAGTGAATAAATCAAATAAATCGATTCAGTAAAAAGATTTGAACTTCCCACCTCTAGACGTGACGTTCTGCCGCATGCACGCATCGCACTCGATCGCCCTCCCGCCACTCCGCCCGCTACCCCGATACTCTTAATATTGTAAAGTTGAATTATTATCAATTGCTCAATGTTGATTATTGTTAATTTTAAATCAAAGATACTCTTAATATTATAAAGTTGCATTAATAGTGCAGGCGAGTCGAGACTAATATGTTATTGAGATTTTTAAGGTGAAAAAAAATGGGGGGCGCTACAAAATAGCTGATTTTCAAAGTGGGCGTTAGACGAAATAAGTTTGGGAACCACTGTTGTAAACTATTGTACAGGGTGGGCATATAAGCGAGGCAAGCGGCTGTATCTCAGGACCTGTACATCTGACAACAATGGAAGTTTTTTTATTATTATAAAAGTGGCCATGAGAAAATTCTGGAAATTATTTTCAAGTTCCGTATTTCACCGCTAGAGGGCGTAACTAAAAATTAAATAAGGAAAAGGTATTTTTTTCCGAAAACCCATATATTAGCCTATATTTTTGATAATACTGTTGGAAAGCCTAGAAAATTCTCTATTATTTTGGATTAAGGCTCATTGGCGTACGACCGATAGTAGGGTCGGGGGAAGCTCTTGAAAGTGTAATCATTAAAATCGGTGTAAATTTTAAACCACTTATTCGATTTCAGCAAATTAAAATTTGTTTGCAAGATAAATAAGGCAGTTTTAAATATCCGTTCTCCTTATCGCTTCAGAGTTCCCAATAAAAAAGCTAGAGGGCGCAATTCGTAATAATTCCAGTTTTTTTCATTTTACCGCAAAAATTTAAATCGAACGGTATATTTTTGACATCATATTTAAAAAGTAGATATAATTTGCAAAAATATTGTGAAAACCCGACGATGATATCTTTGCTCGTTTTAAACTTATAGCAAATTAAAGTTTTTTTTACGCGCAGAGTCAAAACTTATGTACCGCCATCTAGCGTTCGGCCTTAGAATGTCTAATTAACATTATTATAGTTGATTTCTCAACCTGTTAATAAGATACATCCTGTTGTCATAATTAATAAATTAATACCTAAACTAATAGATCACAGCATCAAAGGATGATTATGTGATTTTCTTAGGATAATTATTTATTAACGAATTTCTCTTTATATTTAAATAATGGTCCTGAAAAGGACCGATTTTAAACCCAAACATATTAGGTTCCTAATGCCTCGATAGATGTTCAAACTGCTTTCCATCACATTCCAAACAAGCTTCCAATCTTCTTTGGGTGGATAAAACTGCTGTTTCGATTTCAGCAGCTGATAATTGATTAATGGCATCAGGAATTCTGTTTTCCATATCATGTCCAGTTGTGGGTGGAGTTTGGTACACAATACCTTTTAAACGACCCCACAAGTAAAAGTCGAGGCATGTTAAATCGGGTGACCTGGCCGGCCAAGGAAATAGACTTCCCCTTTCGATCCAGCGCCCTTAAAAATAATTATTAAGATGATCCCGCACGAAACGGGAAAAATGTGCTGGACACTCGTCCAATTGGAAATACATGGTCCGTCTCACTTCCAATGTCAAATCTTCCATTAAAATGGGCAAAGCATTTATTAAAAAATCCAAAAAAATATTACCGGTTAATGTGCCATCAAAAAAAAAAGGACCAATAATTTTCGTTCCGATAATGCCACACCACACATTTACACTCCAGCGGCCTTGGTGCTGGACTTCTCGCACCCAGTGGGGATTTTCAGCCGACCAATATTGCATATTATGCCTGTTAACTCTACCATCTTTACTAAAAGTAGCTTCATTGGTCCACAGAATCTGTGACAAAAAATGCCTGTTTTCGCGAATCATTGCTAGCATCCATTGACAAAAATCAATTCTGCGCTTAAAATCATGTTAGTTTAAGGCTTGGTGTAGAATTATATGGTACGGGTGTAGCCTTAAAATAAAAATAAATGCCTATTATATTCAAGGAGTAAATTATATTAAAAATGTGTATTAAAAAGGTGCGCTAATGCAATTACTTACTTGTGGTCTTTTAGTATATTTCGAACAGTAGTTCGAGTTATTCCCAAATCTAAAGATAACGCCCGAGTTTCAATATGCTTATTAAATTCTACGTAGGCCAACACATTAATAATGTTTTATTCCGTTCTTCCAGTAGTGCGACGCTTTCTAAATCTGGGCCGACTAAAACTCCCAGAATCGCGTAGTCGCGGTACTAAGCGTGGAAATACTCTTCTGCCATAATGACGGCGATCTGGATACCGAATGGCATACTGTCTTTCAGCTATTGCTGCATTTTGAAAGCACTCGAAGAAAACCGCAATCATATCAACAGCTTCATCATTTGTAAGAGGCATTTTACAAAAAAATATTTAGATACCGAATTGACAAGAATTAAAAGCATCTAATAAATACTTGACGTTTTAAAAAATATATTTGAAAATTTCTTTTGTTTTTGCCGCCTACTATACGTTAATTAGACATTCTAGGGCCGAACGCTAGATGGCGGTACAATTTGCTATATGTTTAAAACGAGCAAAGATACCATCGTAGGGTTTTCACAGTGTTTTTGCAAACTTTATCTACTTTTTAAATATGATGTCAAAATTATACCGTTCGATTTAAATTTTTGCAGTAAAATGAAAAAAACTGGAATTATTACGAATTGCGCCTTCTAGCTCTTTTATGGGGAACTGTAGAGCGATAAGGAGAATGGATATTTAAAGCAGCCTTTTTTATCTTGCAAACAAATTTTAATTTGCTGAAATCGAATAAGTGTTTTAAAATTTACACCGATTTTAATGATTACACTTTCAAGAGCTTCCCCCACCCCTACTATCGGTCGTACGCCAATGAGCCTAAATCCAAAATAATCGAGAATTTTCTAGGCTTTCTAACAATATTATCAAAAATATAGGCTAATATATGGGTTTTCGGAAAAAAATACGTTTTCCTTATTTAATTTTTAGTTACGCCCTCTAGCGGTGAAATACGGAACTTGAAAATAATTTCCAGAATTTTCTCATGGCCACTTTTATAATAATAAAAAAACTTCCATTGTTGTCAGATGTACAGGTCCTGAGATACAGCCGCTTACCATGCTTATATGCCCACCCTGTATATTTGTTTGGAAGCCCGTGTAAATTATCATATAGTCAATAGGACAAAAATATTGAATAATCTTGAAATTTGCCATATGACGCAATGCTGATTGTCTGTACCAAAAATATTTATATTACCACTTATAAGAGAGTGTTAAGAGAGGACAATCTCTCAGTTTTGTATTATTAAAACATTTGTTGGGTTACTGATAAACCTCCAAGATTGTAATAAGTTTTTAAGAAATGGAATGCAATAGTTATTAAATGGCCGTTATTGATTTAAATATGTGTAACACTCTGTCGGGTTTATCAGTAACCCAACAAATGTTGTAATAATACACAACTATGAGATTGTCCTTTTTTAATACTTTACATTTTAATCACGTTGTTTGATAATTTTTTAGTGGTAATATAGATATTTTTGGAACAGCATTGCGTCTTATGGCAAATTTTAAGATTATTCGATATTTTTGTCCATGAGTGTATAATATGAATATTGTGCAGTTTCAATAATATTACATACACACGTGTTATATTAATAACCTTCCTTTTTTGAAATCGGATAATAAGTGTAAGTGTAGCAGATAAAATGTCGGGAAAATCTAACGTTTATTTTGTAAATTTACCCAAATTTTCTTGGCGCTTTTACCAACATATATTTACATTTATCATGTAATTAATTTATATCGTTCAATGTACTATAAATAACAACAGTATTCACGGTATTATGTGTATATAGCAAGGTAATTTACACAGTAGTAACATAAAGCAAGCAGCCATTTGAAACTAATGCTCGCGTTAGAAAATTTGCTTAGGGTGCATATAATGTAATTCCTGTGTTTCACCGCAGGAAATATGTCTGTGGTTTCAAGGTGCTATAGTAAGGGTTGAAGTTATTTGTAATTTTAGAGTTTAGATAAGTTGCGCGTATATAACTTTTAAAGGGGAGAGTTAGATGAGTTTATTTCAAATTTTCAGAAAAATTGATGTATTTATAAAGATTTCGATTGAAATACTTATTTTCACCTTTAATAACTAGGCTAATACATTTATTAAAAAACAAAATAAAATTGTTTTAAGAAACCGAATAACAAAATTTTACTTGAGATATGTTCTACATTGAAGTGAAAAATTTATTTTAAACCTTTTTTATCTTGAGACTGGCTACATGTTTAACATCCGCTATAAGTCAAGACACGACTGTCCAAGGCTCAACAAGTCTATAAAACAATGTTTTGTATAAGTAAGGAAAGGACTCTGGCGCCATCTAACAGACTAATCACAATGCAACCAGTAAAGCATATTAATACAAAAAGATAATAAAAAGTAAAAATGTAGATAATGTTAAAAAGTGCAATCTAGATAGGCATGGGTATGATATTTAAAAAGCCATTTTTTTTTGCCAAAAGGTGTCTGTTTTGCGATTTTTGAATATCATGGCCATGCCCACCTAGATGGCACTTATTAACATTTTTTCTTTTAAACCTTTGTTTAATTTTTTACTGGTTGCTTGGGATTAAGTAGATGGAAAGAGTATTTAAATATTTCTTTCTTTTCAAAGGATTGTTTTATAATTTGGCGACCCCGTCAGTGGGTTTGGGCCCTACAGTGGATTAACCATCCCCAACAAGGGTGAAACATGTAGCCGTCTTACCCACAGAATTTCCTTTAAAAACCCCCGTTATTTTAATACAGTTAGTAAAAGGCATACCTCTAAAAACGTAATTATCATTTTTTTAATTGGGAGCCATATGCCCAAAAAACCATTTTCCATATTTTTATATATATATATATATATATATATATATATATATATATATATATATATATATATATATATATATATATATATATATAAAAAAAGGTAAACTGATTATAAAGAACCCTCTAGGGAAAAAAACCGAGTCCTTATAACCGGAAGTACGTGAAAAAAAAATAATTTCCAAAAACCCCGAAAAAAACCTTAAATTAACACTGCCATCTAAGCCATCCGGAATTTTCCCCGGTGGGGGGTGGGGGCCACCCCCCAGTAAAGACGTACACTCGCCCCCAAACCCGGGGAAATTCAAAAAATATTAAAGGGCCCGGGGGGAAAACACTGTCGGGTAATAACGTACAAAAATTTTAAACCCGGGGAAATTGCAACTGGATAGATCAAAATATTGAACGAAAAGGGTTTTCAAAATTATATATGGTACGCTATATTCGGAAAAAAAATTAAAATTTTTTTTCCCCAGAACCAAAAAAAAGGGGGTTTTTCTTGGGGATAAGGGTGGGGAATATATAAAAACAGTTGCTTTCTAAGCAATTTATGTTCAATTTATGTCAATTACGACGTTTGGGCCCGGGGAAGGGCCTTCATCAGGTAATAATATTTTTTTTTTTTTTATAAAAAAAAATCAATCTGCAATAAAAAATTTTTTTTTGATTGAATTTTTACCTATACAATATATTAACATTTAATTTTCCTTTTTAAAAAAGGGGGCCGAAAAACACTCATTTTTGTTGTTGTTTTAATGCACATTTAATACTTGAAAAGACAAACAAACACTTAACATTTAAAAAGTTATATTCACAATAAACGGGCTTCGTTTCAAATTTATTTTTTTTTAATTTTTTATTTTTTTTTTGATAGTTTATAGAACTACTAGCACCATCTTACCATTTTCCAAAAAAAATTAAATATGTTTTAATATCAAGAACTGAAAAAAAATGTAAAATATTTTTTAAAATAGCAGTGAGGTAGAGTTCTTTGCATATAGATAATGATATAGAAATTTGTTTTTTTTTTGTGTGTGGTCATTTGGGGGGAGTATAAGATTTTATTAAAATTTTTTTTTAATAAATGTTTTTTTTTTTAAATTTTATATCTAAATATTATTGTATACTGATTATCTTGTTTTTAATTTTTTTTTTTTTTTAATTAATTATTAAATTGCAATAATTATTAAAAAATTCCCCTTTTTGTCTCCTTTTTTGTTTATTCCTTTTTTTTTTTTTAATAAAAACCATTTCTAAGAATTCTTTTTTTTTTTTGTGTATTTGTTTCTGTTTTCAAAATTTTTTGTATTTTAAAAAAAAAAAGTATTTTTTTTTCGGTGGAGGGTTTGTTAAAACAGTTTTGTTGCGTTTGTCGTATTTATGACTATTTAGTCTTTTTTTTTAAATATTGGCTTGTTTGTCCTATGTAAACGTTATCACAGTCCTTGAAAAAAATTTCATATATAATATGGCTTTTTTTTTTTTTTCAATTTTGCTTTTTGAGATTTGAAGATAATTTTTTAAGTAAATTGGGCCCCCTTTTGGCAACTGTAATATTTTCTTTTTTAAAAAAGTTTTGAATATTTTCGAGAGTTTAGGAATGTTTTTGGTAAGGGGTTTTTTTTTTTTTTTTTAATTAAAAATTTTTTTTTTGCGGTTTTTTTTTTTTTGAATTTATTTAAAAATTTTGCCTTTAAAAATTCCCCCTTTTTTAAAATTTTGGGGGGTTAATTTTAAATTAAACCGGGTTTTTTAATTTTTAAGGGGGCTTTTTTGTTTGGGTTTTTTTTTTGGCTTTTTTTTTTTTTTTTAAAAAAAAAAATTTTTTGGTGGGCCCCCCAAAAAAAAAAATTTTTTCGTTTTTAAAATTTTTCAAGGGGGAATTAAAAAAAACCCACCCCCTTTTGAAAAAAAATAAAAAAAGAAAATTAAAGCTTTGGATTTTTTTTTTTTTTTTGGGGGGGAAACCGGGGTTTTTTTTTTTTTTTTTTTAAGTTTTTTTTTCTAAAAAGTTTTTGGGGGGTTATGAAAAATTTTAATTTTTTTTGGGGGGCCCAGAGGGGTTTTATGTTTTTAAAGGGCCCCTTTTTTTTTAGAGTTATTATTTCATTGTTAGTTTTTTATAAAATTTGTGGGGCCTTTGGATTTTTATAAATGGTGTTATCTTGAAGAAGATCGTTCTTTTTTTTTATCGTAGTGGGGCGATTGCATAATTACTGTTTTATTAGATTTATCGGTTTTTGGATTTTAAGGTCTGGGGGTTTTTTTTATAAATAACTTTTTTTTTTTGACTTTAGCACTAAATTTTTTTATGTTTTTTTTAATTTTTTTTTTTATTAATTTTTTTTGTGGGGTTAGTTATAACTTTGCAATTTTTTCCCTTAAAAAGGTCGTCTTTGGTGCCGCACGGTAAGGTATTTATTGTTGATTCTATATTTGAATTTGGGTCAATATTAAACCGGGTTTTCAATTGGAATGGCGTATTTGGGGCCCAAAAACTAAGAAATTTCCCCTACGGCATAGTCGGGGATAACGGTGTCGGTTAAATTTTCAATCCAACTATGTTTTTGGTCATTTAATTTTTTTTTTTTGTTTTGTCGCATCATTAAACTATTAATTTTGTGTATATTTTTTTTTGGTTTTTTAAAAAAAGAGATTCATATTTTGGTCTTCATTAAATGCCCAAAAACATAGTTGGATTGAAAATTTAACCGACACCGTTATCCCCGACTATGCCGTGGGGAAATTTTAGTTTAGGTCCTAACTACGCCTTTCCCAAATTTGGGGAAAACCCAGCGAATTTCCCACTATCGACCTAATTACTATAGAATCAACAAAAAAAACCCTTTTCTTTTCCGGCCCCCAAAACGACCTTAGGGGAAAATGTTGCAACGTTATAACTAACTACAAAAAAAAATTAATAAAAAAAAAAGTTAAAAAAAACATAAAAAAAAATTTTTAGTGAAAATCAAAAAAAAAAAGTTATTTAAAAAAAAACATCCAGACCTTAAAATCCAAAAAACCGATAAATCTAATAAAACAGTAATTATGCAATCGACCGACTACGATAAAAAAAAGAACGATCTTCTTCAAGATAACACCATTTTTTAAAAAAATACCTAACGACCCCACAAATATTTATAAAAAAACTAACAATGAAATAATAACCCCCATGGAAAACAAAAAAAATATATCTCCCAAAGGAAAAAAAATTAAAAAAACATAATCCCCATACCGAGAATCTGGGCCCCAAAGCTCCACAAATAAGGAATACCACTAAAACCCATCGTTTCATGCATCCAATCCCCGTACGAAAAAATCTAAATATCTAAAAATTTTTTTTAAAAACCAGTAAATCAAAACAAATATTACATTAAAGATTCTTGGCTTTTTTAAAAAAGAAAAAAACATTATTTTCCCTTTTAAAAATTTCTTTTTATATCACTTGATGTCAAAACTATATACAAAAAATCCCCCCAAAGTTAGCAAAAACATAATTTAAAAAAAATGGAAAAAAAATTAAACCCAAAATTACATTCCAATAAATTTAATTTTTTAAGCCATTGAAACTACACTCAACTCTACCTATTTTTCCCCTTTTAACCAACAATTCTATAAAAAATTGACGGATGTAATGGGTTCTTCTATTTCAAGTGGGGAAATTTCCCAGCTTGTACTAGAAATCTGAAGAAACAGTTATTTCAAAACTAAATTTTATTTACCCTCCTTTTTTTTCTACGTGGACGATTGCATAACAGCTGTACCTCAAGATAAAATTGGGGTTTTATTTTAAACTGTTTTAACGGGATCCAAAAAAAATTCAATTTACAAGTGAAACCAAAACCCCAAAAAAATTAATTTTTTAGACCTAACACTACATAACAAGAACACCTCAATTGAAACGGAATGGTACACAAAGACACCTGGTCCGGATCTAAACTTTAATTTTCAACACCCATTCTTCAAAAAAAAACGGTTTTTTAAATTTGGGCCCTTTCAGATAGAGCGAAAATTTTGGACCCACCATATCGAAAAAAAAAAAAAACCAAAAAGCAAAAAAAAAACTTAAACAATAACTACCCTGATAATTTAATTAACCCCATTTTTTAAAAAAAAAATTTAAAATTTTATAAAAATTCCCCAAAAAATTCCAAAAACGACAGGAAAAAGACAATAATAAAAAAAAAAACTATCCTTACCCCACATTCCTAAACTCTCTGAAAAAAATTTAAAACATTTTTTTTAAAAAGAAAATATTACAGTTTGCCATAAGGGCCACAATTTACTTAAAAATTATCTTCAAATCTCAAGAGCAAAATTGAAAAAAAAAAAAAAAATATTATATTTTTAAATTCCTTAAGGGGGTGGGGATAACGTTTACATAGGACAAACAAGCCAATATTTAAAAAAAAAACTAAATAGTCATAAATACGACAAAAAACAACAAAAAATTTTTCTAACAAACCACTCCACCCCAAAAAAAAAACTTTTTTTTTTGAAAATACAAAATTTTTAAAAAAAAAAAAATACAAAAAAAAAGAATTCTTAGAAAAAAGGGTTTTTTTTCAAAAAAAAAAAAAAGGGAATAAACACAAAGGCAGACACAAAAATTTAAGTATGCATTATTGCAATCTCATTAATAATTTTAAATTAAAAAAAAAAAAAAAAATTACACAACAAGATAATCAGTATACAATAATATTTAGATATAAAATTAAAAAAAAAAAACATTTTTTAAAAAAAAAATTTTTAAAAAAATCTTTTACTACTGCCCCAAGATGAAAACCCAAAAATAAAACCCCAAAATTTTATATCAAAATTATCTATATGCAAAGAACTCACCTCACTGCCATTTTAAAAAAAATTTTTTAGTTTTTTTACAGTTCTTTTTATTAAACAATTTAATCTTTTTGGAAAAAAGGGAAGATGGTGCTAGTAGTTTATAAACTATCAAAAAAAAAAATAAAAATTAAAAAAAATAAATGGTTAAAAAAAAGACCTTTTTTTTTGAATATAACTGTTTTAAAAAATTAAGTGTTTTTTTTTTCTTTTCAAGTATTAAATGTATTAACAACAAAAAATGGTGTTTTTCTAAAAAACCCCCTTTTTTTTAAGGTAAAATTAAATGTTAATATATTGTATAGGTAAAAATTCAATAAAAAAAAATTTTTTTATTGCAGATTGATTTGTTCTTATAAAAAAAAAAACATATTTTTAAAAAAGAACCCCCTTCCCCGGCCCCAAACGTCGAAATTTTAAAATTGAAATAAATTTTTTAAAGCAACTTTTTTTTATATTATCCTCAAAAAAATCCAGAAAATTTTGGAAAACCATAAACAATAAAATAAGGGGGAAATCAAAAAAAAATTAACAAATAAACTATATATATATATATATATATATATATATATATATATATATATATATATATATATATATATATATATATATATATATATATATATATATATATATTTTTAACATTTTTTGGGGCTTTAAAAAAAAGAGCCGAAAAATTCCTTACCCCTTCCTTCAAAAAATAATATATTTTATTTGTTTAGAATATTATTTTTTATTCTTTTTTATTAAAAAAAAAAGACTTTTTTTTTAAAAAAATAACAAGATATCCTCTGGGTTAATGGCATAAAGCAATTTTTTTTTAATAAATATTTTTAAATATATTTTCTTGTATATCTTTTATTTTTTAAAAAAGCACTTTTTTTTAAGTTATTAGTAAGAATAAAAAAAAAATTTACTAATACAAATAAATAGTATTTTTTTTTAAAAGGGGGAAAGGGTTTTTTTTTATGGGCCTTGTTTTCCGGGGAACAAGAAAAATAGTAATAAAAAAGGCAAACAATGAAAAGTAAATTGTTCCCTCAAAAAAAAAAATCAGTTTTTTTTCAAACGTCGACAAATTAATGCAAAACATTTTTTTTTAATAGTAATGATTATTATAGATAAGGGGTTCGACGGCAGACCAGTGTCGGTGATTAGTTCCTATAGTAATGTAACATAAAGCTGTCAGTGGACACTGTCAATAAAAGTTATTTTTTTAAAATTGCGTCTCTGATTGCGTTTTAATTTCGTATTGATAAGCACCTTTTGAGTAAGTACATTTGATATTCAATTAAGTAATAAATAAAAATTTTAGTTGTGTTTTTAGTTTAATAAATATTGAGTGGTTGACGCTTGTTTAGTTGTTTGTTTGTATCTATGTTGCTATGATAACACTTTCCTACGCCGCCGCCGGCGGGAACGTACAAAATAAAGCTAAAAAATGAAACTTTAAGATCGCTTACACAGTCGAGTAATGACGAATTTACTAACGTTTAAAGAAAAAATATTTTAATCAGGTTTAAATAACCAACTGAAGCAAACTTTTTTTTGTATTCGCCTTTTAATTTTTAGTTTTAATAGTATAATTAAATTATTACGAGGCCTACTTCTCATCATATTTTTTGTACTAATCTCTGGCAACAACGTAACATTCCTTTCGCTTTGTGTAAAAGCATGTTAGGCAAAGCAAACAGGACCATTATTTAGGGAAACACTTAGGATATGTTTTGCGTTGCTTTTAGGGCACATAAACTGTTTTTGCGGCCCTCTAATCACAGCCAAGTTTGCGGGTTTAGACAGGCCCACTTACTTAGGACTAAAACATTCCTTGATGGTGTCTGTCATCCCTACATCCTCCCCAAATTTAAAAATTTGAGCCATTCAATTTATTTAATTGGATCTAACGATGTCCCCTTAGGATCATTTTTTTGGGAATGTGGACGGGGACTTTTTTTTAAAACTGGTTTTATTTTTTTTAAAAATTTTTTAAATCGATTTTTTTTTTTAAAATCTTGTAATCTTTATATATATATATATATATATATATATATATATATATATATATATATATATATATATATATATATATATATATATATATATATATATATAAAAAATTTTTAAAATTTTTTGGGGGAAAAACTTTTTTTACAAAAACCGAGCTTTCGGGGAAAATTTTTTTTTCCTTTTTTCAAAAAAAAAATTTTTTTTAACAATCCCGTTTTAAAAAATAAAAAAAAAAAAAAAAAACAGGCAAAATATTTTCTTGGGGAAAAATCTTTTAAAAAAAAATTTTTTTTTAATTTTTTTTTTTTTTCAACATTTATACATCCTGGTGGCTAGAACATCTTGAAACATGTTACAACACCAGGATGTACAAATAAAAAATTTAAACCAAAAATTATGAGCATAAGATGAAAAAACAATAAATTGATTATGTTTCTTATAAAGATTATAGGGGCCGGGGAAAAACCCTTTACGTAAGTTTTTTTTTTTATATTTTTTATTTTTATTTTTAAAACAATAACATTCGTAGATTTTAATTTTTTTTAAAATTTAAAAAAATTTTTTTTATTTTGGCCTTGGGGAAGGGGAAAAAAAATTTCCCCCGCCGGGGGTTTTTAAAAAAATTTTCCCCCTTCAGCCCCCGAATCCCCCAAAATTTAAATCTTGTATTCAACCCCGTCGGTCAAAAAATACCCTTCCACTTTTTTATATATATATATATATATATATATATATATATATATATATATATATATATATATATATATATATATATATATATATATATATATATATCAGAGGCGTGTGGGTGGGAGGTAATTAACATTTTTATGTAGATAATTAGTAATTAAATTGGTAACTTTAAAAATATAAAAAGGGTTTGTCGATCTGCCTCAACGTTTTGAGTCAACAGCTCTACTTCTGACAACAGCTTAAAAATATTTATGTCTTTGGAGATACCGGTAAACTAAACTTTTTGGCCCATGGCCAAAAAAACCCCTTGGGGATGCTCTGGGATGGGGGGGTTGGATACATTTTTAAACCATGATTTATTTTCTTCGACAAAAATTTCTTTTTTGGGGCCAAATAATTTTTGATTTTTTTTTTTGTTATTATTTTTTTTTTTTTTTGAATATACGCGTTATTTAATTTTGAAAGTACAAAAAAAATCCCCAAATGTCAAAAAAGGGATACTTTTAAAAACTGAAAGTGATAATCCAATTC